>CAEGAD010060254.1:0-15452 GCA_903067055.1 Poeciliopsis paucimaculata
CGAGATAATCTAATGCTTGAGGCCTTGTTTTTGTTGTATATTGTGATTTGTCCCTGACTCTGCAACTGTGTGATGAACTGTTCAACTCCTCCCTTTTGAATTGTAGAGTCACTATGTGATAAGGATTCCTGAAAGCAATAAAAAGAGAGGAGCAGGCAAATGTGGTTTCAGAGCAGTAGGAGATTTGTAACTGAAAGCACATCTCTGTCTGTTCTCCTCGCGAGTAAGAAAAGAATCTAACTCTCTTGTCTTTCCTGTATTTGTTTAATCTGTGTTTTAATAGGTGTTAACCCTGACAGGTATCATCAGTTGCAAGGTTTTCTTTGATTTGAAACCACTTTTGACGTTCTTGAAATAAGGGAATATACTCTTTTGTCCACCGTTTCCAAAATAGGTCAGCAATGTACTGAGACTGCTTCCATCTTCTGCGAGCATAGATGTTGAAATAGTCCAGCTGGTAACAGAGGTCTACGACAGACTGGCAACCTGTCCAGGGTGTACCCCGCCTCTCGCCCAGAATGCAGCTGGAGATTGGCACCAGCAACTCCAGACCCCATTAGGGACAAGGGTGAACAGAAAATGGGTGGATGGATGGTAACAGAGGTTGTTTTTTCAGTAATAGCAAATGGTTTGGAGTCAATGGTTCAATGCCATTAGGATCATCCGAAACACTTGTTATGGATATGGCATTAATGATGCCAGACCTATAACACAGCACCATTTGGAGACCTTCATCATCAAGCATCTGTTGTTGCAGCACAGAGCTCAGCACTCTTTTCACAGTTCGAATCTGCCTCTCCCACACTCCACCATGATGAGAGTCACTTGGTGGTTAAATATCCACTGAATTCCATTTTGTCTCAATATATCTTCAATTTTTGATTAGTTCTTCTGCTCAATAGACTCGCGCAACTGTCTTTCGGCACCAACAAAGTTAGTGTCGTCTGAGCGAAGCACCAGGAGTTGTCCTCTTTGACACATAAATCTCTGTATTGCATTTATGCACGAGTCTGTGTCCAGTGAATGAGCCACTTCTATATGCACAGCTCTGATTGCAAGACATGTAAATAGGACACCATATCTTTTAATGTTACTGCATCCTCTCTTTACTTCGATTGGTCCAAAGAAATTGACACCTATATTAGTGAAGGATGGGGAAACTTCTTCTCGGTCTTCTGGTAAGTCAGATATTTTTTGTTCTCCTGGTTTTCCAGGAAGCTTTCGACATACAGTACAGTTTGAAAGCAATTTCCTTACTGCTGAATGTGCTTTAGGAATCCAATATTTCTGTCGTAGTTGAGAAAGCACATAGTTTCTTCCACTGTGTCCTGATTGCTCATGAATATTCCTGAGAATGAGTTTTGATATGTACATGTCTTTTGAGAGAATAGCAGGATGTACAGCCTCTTCAGGCATGTCTGAATTACAAATTCAGACATGCCACCAACTCTCAGTGTGTTATCAATGAGGAGAGGATCTAATTTATAGATCTCACTGTTCCTTTTCACGCAAACACCTTTTTGCAAAGATGAGATTTCTTCTGGAAACCCTTGGGATTGACTATACTGAACAACTGCCCTTTCTGCATCTAGTGGGTCTTGCACTGACAGTGGATTCGTTTTCATTTTAGACTGATATTCATTCATCCTCTTGACAGTATCTACGTTACTGGTTGTCTTTTGGATGAGTTTTCTTTGTTAGATAAGTTGTAACAAGATTTTTTTGAGTCTTAGCATCCATGCTAAAGCCTTTTTTAACGTGTACCAGCTTTTATAGTACTCAATCAGTTGGCTTGTAGGGGATGGAGCACTTGTTGTCAATGTTAAGTTTACCGTTAGCTTCTTCTTCAACTCAGCATCGTCATGGTCCACAGGTTTACTTTTATGACCTTCAGGCCATGACTCTTCCGGACTTTGAAGAAATGTTGGGCCATTTATCCATTTCTCATTTTTCATAAAGTCTTCTGCTGTCAACCCACGTGATGTACAGTCTGCTGGATTGAGGGAAGTATTGACATATCTCCACTGAGATGGCTTTGTGTTTTCCCTTATAATTGCAACTCTATTTGCAACAAAAGTTTTGAATCTGAGTGTTTCAGATGATATGTAAAATAACACGGTAGTGCTGTCAGTCCAAAACTGTGAGTCTTGTAAGTCGAGTTGCATTTCTTTCTTCAACATTTTGTCCATTTTTACAGCAACGACAGCAGCTGCAATTTCCATTCTTGGTATTGTGGTCTGCTTTATTGGTGAAACACGGGCCTTTCCGATGATGAAAGCAGAATGGAATTTTCCGTCTTCATTCTTTAAGCTCAAATAGGTAACAGTCACGTATCCCAACTCACTTGCATCGGAGAAGTGATGCAGTTTAGCTGTAATAGTAAGCTTGAACTCAGGTGGTTTTATACATCTGTTAATGCTAAATCTTGAAAGTAAGTCAAGCTCATCCAGCCACTTTTTCCATTTCCTTGCAAATTCTTCAGGTACTTTATCCCATCCAAGTTTGTTCTTACACATCTGTTGGAGAAGGGTTTTTGGGAGAAGACTGATGAGTGCTAGAAAACCCAGTGGATCATAAATCGAACTCATCTCCGAGAGAAGTCCTCGTCTTGTCATCGGTTTGGTTTTCACATTGATAGTATATGTGAAAGCATTACTTTCAGTGCACCATTGAACTCCCAGAGCTCTTTCCTTAGGTAATGTATCATTACTTAGGTCCAGATCTTTGGACTCCTTTGCTCTCTCTTCTTCAGGGATAGTAGCCAACAACTCACGACTGTTACTTGCACATTTAGTTAAATGAAACCCTCCTGTAGCACACAATGCAGTTAATTCTTCAACCATAACAATGGCTTTTGCAGTGGTATCCACAGCCTTCAGGCAGTCGTCAACATAGAAGTTATTTAGTACAGTTTCCACTGTTTCTGGTGATGATTTGCTTTGATTATCCTCAGTTGTTCTCCTTAGTGCAAACATAGCACAACTAGGTGACAATGTAGCACCAAATGGATGGACAATCATCTTAAAGTCTTCTAAGGGTCTTTAGAAGTTGCCTTCAGGCCACCACAAGAACCTCAAAAGGTCTGTGTCTTTCATTTGCAACCTTGACTTGATGATACATTGCTTGAATGTCTGCTGTCATTGCGATAGAACCGAGTGAGGACTCCGATGAGGGAGTTAGCAAGGTCAGGTACCTGTAGCAGCATGTCATTTAGGGATGCTCCTTGAAATGAAGCAGCACAATCAAAAACTTACGAGGGTGGTACACACCATGATGTGGTATGTACCAAACCCTTCCATCCTGTCTGTTGCGTTTTTGATCCGGTACTTGTACTGCGTAACCCATTTCCATCATGTTTGAAATAAATGTTTTGTATTCATCATGGAACACTGGGTTTCTCTGAAATTTCCTCTTCAGATCAAGTGCATGTTATTAAGCCAATTTTTTGTTGCATGGCATTGTGACAAATTCATGTTTGACAGGAAGCTTCATACAGTAATGACCATTGATAGAACTCAATGAGCGAGTTACTTTTTCCATGAAAACATTGTCTTCATGAGACAGTTCCAACTTGTCAACACAGTTTCTTTCAGGGAAGTCATGGTTGTATTGTTGCCTTGTGAGTTCTATCGTTTGCAAACTGACTCTGTTTACAGTAACCTGCTGTTGCTTTCCCATTTCTGAGCATGCTTCGTCGGGTTCTCTAAGGTAGGGGTGTCAAAATCAAATACACCGAGGGCCAAAAAAAAAACTGCTACGAGCCGAGAGCCAGACTGGTTCACCGTTTGTTAAAATACGTTGAAATGATTGCACGTAGCCTGTTGAACCAAGACCTAACACAGTGTATATTATTTTCTTTCAATATTTTCTTATGGATCTGTCAGTAATTTCAAGTGAACCCATTTTTCAACCGGCAAACAGACAAAAACAAACTTCCTTCAAAGAAAATTTGCATGTTCTGTATATTAAAAGAATAAAGCAATATTTTGTTATGACTGTCAGTAACCTCAAGGGAAAACATTTTCAGCAGGCAAACAGCAAAAAATTTAATTGTTTTGAAAAACAAACTATGTTTCTTAATATTAAGATAAATACATAAATTAAAGTGCATGCATTATAAACTGAAAATGAATTATTGTGCTGCTCTATGATGTCCCTATTCTTGTCTTTGTACAGTATGTTTCTGAGAAGCTTGATGGTGCCTTCTTAGATTATATTCTTTCATTACAGCCAAACTTTCTCCACACAGGTTTGCCTTTTATCTCCCTGAACATGTACTCTGCCTCAAGTGATGGCATAGTTACTTTGAAAAAGTAACTTTAATCAGGTTACTGATTACTTCTTGAAAAAGTAATTTTGTAGTTACTTTCAACAATTGCTAACAACAACAACGCTCCACCACCTGTGAAAATCATATTGATCTTTGCCAATATTTAATTATAAGTTATTTTATAATGATTACATCAACAATGGTTGAACTGAAGTGGAGAATATTTAATGGTTACAACAGTACAAAAAAACTTTAGTAATTTGTGCGTGTTTTTGTGTGTTTCTATCGTTTGAAAAACTAAAAATAGGATTTTAAAGCCCCCTCGTCACCCCTCACCCCCGCCCCAGCCTCCAGGTTGTGCGTTACGGCCCTGTGTTTGGTGTCACAGATCTCCTCTTGCCGGTCCACAACTCAGATGTCCCGCTGCACAGATTTGTGACACTTATCTTAATGTTAATAATTATAATGGCGCTCAGTTACACAACTTTATGGACTCGTTCATTCGCGGCTGTTTTCACGTTTACTGCGCTGTTCATATTAGTCTCGATGTTTGCAACGCGAAGCTTGACGTCATTCAGAGGTAAAATATTAACTTGACATTAACAAAAACACAGCGGAACGGATCATCCGGGAAATGATGAAGGACTAATATTAACTGGATGTCAGACAAATTCTGGGGTTCATGTCTGCTTATTTCCAAGCCCAAAAAGCGCAGTCCACGACTCTTTAAATTTGCAAGCGACTTTGGAAAGAAAAAACAAGCCCAAAGCCGCAATAAACAGAATTGGCGACCGAAACTCAAAATAGTTCATTTTCAGCAAAAAATGCGCATCTCCCTCCATTATTTCTGTCGCTGATGACACTTTCGCATAGAAACTGCGGTCACTCCCCAAGACGCATAGAGAAAATGAAATTACAAAAGAAAATAGTAACGCAAAGTGGTTTCGATAAGTAACTGTAGTCTGACTACCTGATTTGAAATAGCAACGCGTCCAATGTCAGTAACACGTTGCAGTAACCTACATCACTGCACACAGGTTTGCCTTTTACCTCCATGAACATGAACTCTGCCTCCATCCTGGCCTGAAACCCTCTGTTCTCAGCGTCCGCTAAACGTTTAGCCATTTTTGTGGAGGGGGGTACCTGAAAGTTGATCTCTGCTCTGATTGCTGATGAACAATGAAGCCGCTTGTGCTGTAGTGACTTCACGGGCCACTGGTGTATTGTGGGGTGTATTGTTGGTGCGTGAAAAATGCCAGCGGACCGTTGTGGCCGGCCGGTTCTAATAGTAATTAAATATCATCCAGGGGGCCATAGATAATTAATTTGCGGGCCTTGACTTTGACATATGTGCTCTAAGGGGTCCATTTATTATCCAACCGAGTGGTGTTCTCACTGCATATGGTCCACCATCCTGGCTGTTTATGACTTTACAGGGTTCCATGACCTTGTATGCATTGTTTCCGATCAAAAGACTCACGTCAGCATTTATGCATGGCAATTTGACATCCTTCAGGTATGGCGACTGATCCAGTTCTCTCTGCAGAGGGATGTTTGCTTTGCTCACTGGTATCTCCTTCTGCGTGAATACTTTTGGCAAGTGGATAAACATACAGCCTTCCAGACCACTCACTTCCAGGTCAGTCAACATGTAGCTATCAACGCTGGACTGTTTATTCATAGTAGTAAGAAAAATCTTTGTTTTTCTGCCTGTGAGATTGGGCTGTCTTGCTAAATCTTCAGTACAAAAAGTACCAGAATTCCCTGGGTCAATAAAGGCATAAGTTTCAACCATTTTTGGACTTTTCTTGCACTATTGCAAGAATGCTATCTTTATCCCCACTCAAATCATTTTCCTTAAGCACTGAGGCAAGAGCACTTGATGAGACCTGTGGTTCATTTTCATCACTGGTTGATTCAGGTCTATTTTCTTCAAGTCGTACAGCATGAAGCAGACTTGGATGTTTTTGAGCACAAAACTGACATGACATCTTATGTTTGCAGTCTTTGCTAAGGTGTCCTCTGGCCAAACAGTTGAAACAAAGTCCAGATTTCTTAAAAAAATCATCCTTTGTGAGGTTTTTCTTTGAAAGTGCTACACATTTCAAATGTGTGATTCATTTAGCAGAACAGACATGGCGTTGAAAAGGCAGTGCTCTTTGTAGCTCTTTCTGGTTGAGTTTTAGTAGCTCTAATTGTGGTTTCTTCTTTACAGGTAATGTCTGTTGCAAAGCTACTTTTCTTGAGGCCATCTCCTTTTACACTTTTGATCTGTGTCTTTCTTTTTTCTCCATTTTCTGCTGGTTGAGAGGGGTTTGTATTTCCAAACAATGGATCTGTCATCAGCTGAGCTTTTTTGTCAATGAAACTCACCGAGAATTTGGCTCGTTTTTACATTTTCCTTGTAGTTCAAAGGTGTGTGATCTCCATTTTTCTTGTATCTTGTATGGTAGTTTGGATGTCAAGATTCTTATGCTGACAGGATTGTCCATCGCATCCAAGTCGTCAATGTCTTCCATAGCATTACAACAACTTGTGAGGAAAAGAGAAAAAGAACTCAATGACTTTCCATCTTCAGGATTAATTTGAGGCCATTGTAAGGCCTTATCTATATAAGTTGAAGCAATCTGAATCTCATTTCCATATTGGATTTGTAGCAGCCTCATTGCTTCCTGAAGACCTCTGTGTGGTTGCATGTGTTGACAGCTCCGAACAAGATCTCTGACTTCACCTCTTGTATACTGTTCTAAATAGTACAGTTTTTCAGCAGGGTTATCAGTCCTTGTTTCAATCACGTGATTGAAAGGTCTCATGAAGGAATGGAAATGCAATGGATCATTGTGAAAAATAGAAATATCAACTGGAGGTATTTGAGAAAGTTGTTGTTTAGCAAGAAGTTCAGTGATGTCATTCTGTTTTTGCATTACTTTGCAGAGTTCCTCCGTGTTATTACTCTGCTGCGTGTTTCCATGTAACAGTTCAGCTGAGTGAACATCAGTGACATGTTGGGTTGACTGAACAGCATCATAAGAAGTTGGTTGTTGTTGCAAATCTCTTGGCATGGAGGGATGATGCATGTTTTCACCTTCCTTTTTGTGTGTGAAGGTTTTGCTTTCAAATTTTCCATCTCTAACTGGGACTTTATAGTCTTCATAAACCTTTATCTTAGCAGTCGATTCTGCAATGTCAGTTTCAACATCTAAATGTTCTTTCTTAGCTTTTAATTGAGCCTCTTCTAATTCCAACAACTGCTTCTTTTTAAGAGCAGCAGCCTTTGCAAAAAGTGCAGCTCTTTTCTCCCTTCCTCCTTTTAGCAAGTTGAGGATGCAGATGATGTGGATGAAGAAGCACAGGAACTGCCACTCATTGATTTTACTTTAGATCCAGTCCCTTTTGATCTTTTCTTTGACACAGAAGCAATAGACACACTGTCCATAGGACTTACTTTTACATCTAACTGATGATCATCTGTGGTTTTTCTTTTCTGTTCTTTAATCCATGTTTCAGTTTTTTCCAAAATATACTTAAAATGATCATATTTTTGGTTGAAACCAATATTCTTGGTCAATATGTTGTTCATCTTCATGAAGAATTTCCAAAACTGCCTCATTGGATTTACTGTTCAAGAAGTGTTTGAAATAATGGTAAATGCTCTTCTTGAATCTGGATCAAAGTTCCATCATTTTGCAGTAAGCTTTCAATCTCCTCCTCCTTAGATTTAGCTGTCAACTGTCCAAGTTTGTATCTTCTTACGTTGATCAGTTTATAAAGTTTAGAATCCAGAGCCTTTTCTGTGAGCTTTGGCACCCTCTTTTGGTCTTCTTTGGTCACTACAATATTTAACTCTGACTTGTCTGCCATTATGACCTTTTTATGTTTTAAAGATCGTTATTATGTTGCACTTTGGCTTCAATAAACACACAGTCATCCTTCTTTTCATCTGATATGAACAGGGTTCTTTTTTATTTATGTAATGGCTGATAATTTGTTTCAGTGCTAAGCCATTTACTGCTCAACAAGACTGTCTTCTTTCCTTTGTCGACGTGAATTAGCTTAGCTCTGTCCCACTTGTGCATCTCTTAGTGAATTAAAAAGAACTTTAAAAAATCCACACAAAGTCTGATGAACGAAAAACTTTACTTTCTAATACAAAGTATTCTTTAACCTTGCACAGGAATTCCACGTTTAATGGTAAAAAAACCCAAAAAGAAACTGTGTAGAGCTCAGTAAAACATGCCACATTCAATATTCTTTCTACACTATTTTTTTTATATATTTCAATTACGTCCATTAGGTGGTGCTTTTCTACAAAACATAATAAAATGGAAACGTATTATTAAGAAAATATCTAAATATTCAGAAGGCATGCTCAATAATAAACAATATTCAAATTGACATTTTTGGCTCTTACACTGGCCTTTGAAGGATGCAGCCCTTGAAAACAGACATGGCTCATATGTGAACCTCCATGAATAGCCAGATCTATTTTTAGAGTGGTTGTAATGATCACTGTGGCCTCTAGAAGTTGATGTGTTGGTTTCATCCAGAAAACCCAGGGGAAAAAAACAAAAGGTTTTCATTGGAGCCTGTTCTTCAATGTAAACTCCAAATGATGGTGTGATGCAATATAAATCCCATGATGCAGGATAGGCAGTTTTGATTAACATGTTCCCTGAACACTACTCTGGTCCTGAGATATGGAAGGAAATCAGTCTCCAATTTGTGTTTGCTGTGGTTTAAAACATGTAGTGTACAACTTTACTAGATAGATAGGGAACTTAATTAAATTCAGTTATCTGGATTTAGTTAAGCGAATGATTTAAAAGTCAAATCAGTTACATATACAAAACTTTTCCACCAGGTTTGAACATTTGTTTTGATCTTTTCTCTTATTTAAGACAGTCAGCTCACAGATCTCCAACCTGGAGTGCAAATATTTATTTATTTCTATTGAATCTGCTCGTTGTCCTTCACTAGTTAACTGTGAACATGTCTTCCCTTTATTGTTTCTCTGTCTCAATATTTGAATTCTAGGTCAGTTGAAAAGTCTTCTCTATTTTTATCCGCCTAATCCCCTTTAAGAATGCACACACCCCTCAGAGGTTGTGCCTAGACATGTGTGTTTGTGTGTGAAGTCCACTGCAGTGTGTTAATACCTCCAGCATGTTACGCACTAATCCACACACCACCGGCAATACTCTTCTTCCTGCCCCACCCCCTACCCATCACCGACACACACATCTCTCCATCTCACTCATATGTCAGTAGCAGCAGCCACACTTCCATGTTGGCTTGGAAACATTGGATATATCTGACCTGGGGGAGTTGGAGTCTGGTTGGGAGCATTTATGAGTGCAACCATGATGGTGGGAGCAACAGGCCAGGCAGGCTCTGACCGACAGGTTAGCAGCCCATTTTCAACATTAGGATGAAGTTGACTTGTTGTGTGGCAGACTGCACTACAGATATCTTCTTAAGTGTAGAAAATAAAGCTAAGACTGAATCCATTCTTTGCCATTTAAGCATTATTTCCCATTTAATATGTGACTATTTTGTGTTTATTTTTCATACTTCAGGATTTGTAGGACTTTCCTATGTAATGCTACATCTAAAAATTATTTAGGAAAGAAATGTAGATAAGTTCTAGAAAGTTGTTTTATTCTAGTCAATTATGAAATAGCTTGAAATTCTGTTAATCTGCAACAAGTGCAAAATAAGTTATTTCTTTATGAAAAAAATTCATTTTACTTAAATGAATGTTAGTTTATGCAGGGATTTGTTACTTAATTCTCCATAATGTGTTATTTAAAAATTCAGCTAATTCTGCTTTCACTTGTGTTTATGAGTACAGTGGGATATGCTCATGACCTTTCCCAGTAAAACAAAAAAAAACAAGAAATATTGTTCATTGAGGATGATTGTGTATTTTCTGCGGTTTGCATTGAGCACTTTGTTTGCACTTGGCACTTTATGATTTCTAATTATAAACAGCGGTTCAGATTTCTTTTTGTACCCTCTGAGTTTACAGCCCCTAATATCTCATAGCTGTCTTTTTTCAATGGATTAAAATCCTAGAAATTCAATAGCTGTTCAGCTAGTTAAGTAAGTCTTTGAATCATGTTTGAAACTGTTGTCTTTATAGTGTCATCAAGCCAAACTGGCAGAAGAGTAGACATTCCAGTTACAGGTACAGAATGTGTTTGCAGGACAAGTTTTTTATTTTTATTTTTAAGGTTTATTTAATGATGTATTCGTCAAAGTTAAACCAGGCCAGGTGTAACTTTTACATGTAATTGTGCCAGTTGTGTAGGGATTACAAATGTTTTGCGCCTAAAACACAGCTTGTGATAGGAAAAAAGTATTTTATCTTTTGTCTTGGGAAGTAAATTCTTATTTTTGATGTTTTCCAGTTTTCACCTTGTTTGAAGACCCTTCCAAAAAAATTCTCAGGAATTTCATATGGCTTCACACATGGTTACATATAGTTCTGGTGTTCCACACTTGGTTCCCATTTTTTCACATGATAAAGTATTTTGTTCATGTGTATTCAACATCTGATTGCATATTTGCCACATGTGTACCACATATGACCAGTTTTTCTATGTGAAGATTGTACTCGATATGTAAAAAATTAATTCTATTAATTGTACATACAAAAATTGTGAAAATCATGTATCACAAGAAAAATGATGTGTTTACACAAATTTTCAGATGTGAAACGCATCTAAAAGCACATGTATACTTGTGATTTTGGAACTTTTTGTAGTAAAAACAATATGATATAATTGATTCTGTTGAGGCAATTGGTTTATACACTTACTAGGTACACCTTTCTAGTACCATGTTGGACCCCCTTCAGAACTGCCTGAAGTTAATCCTTCATGTCATAGATTTAACAATGTACTGGAAACATTCCTCAGACTCTGCTCCATATTGACATGACAGCATCATGCAGTTGCTGCAGATTTGTCGGCTGCACATCCATGATGAAAATCTCCTGTACCACCACATCCCAAAGGTGTTCTATTGGATTGAGATCTGGTGACTGCGGAGGCCATTCGAGTTCAGTGAACCCATTGTATTGTTCGAGAAACCAGTCTGAGATGATTCACACTTCATGTCATAGTGCATTATCCTGCTGGAAGTAGCCATCAGATGATGAGTACACTGTGGTTATAAAGGGATGGACATGGTCAGCAACAATACTCGGGTAGGTTGTGGCGTTGACATAATGCTCAATTGGTACTAATGGGCACAAAGTGTGCCAGGAAAATGTCCGCCACACCACTGCACCACCACCAGCCTGAACTATTGATACAAGGCAGGGTGGACACATATGTGTACAATGTGTACGGCATGAACGCATAGTTTAAATATATGTGATGTGTGCATCACACATACACTATATTGTCAAAAGTATTCGCTCATCCATCCAAATGATCAGAGTCAGGTGTACCAATTACTTCCATGGCCAAAGGTGTATAAGATTAACCACCTATGCACGCAGACTGTTTTTGCAAACATTTGTGAAAGCATGAGTCACTCTAAGGAGCTCAGTGAATTCCAGAATGGAACTGGAATAGGATCCTACATAGCACCATATGAATGAATCAACATTGAAACAATGTTGGGCAGAAACTTTGAATCCATGTTGAAACCTGACATTGAAACAATATTGAAAGTGGTAAGTGACTTACATGTTGAATCAATGTTAGGGTTTCAACAATAACTGCCACTATTTGAATGTTTATTCAATCATCATCTGAATGTAGATCTGCATGCACATTTGTTATTTTATATTGAATAAAAATTATCAATACTGATTCATGTACGTTTTTGATCCGATAGATCAAAAACATAACATACCATCAAGTTACTTCACTGGTGTTAAGCATAATTTTGTTGGCAGACGATGGATATTATGTCATTCGAAATTGACTTACATTACCATAATTCCAAAGTTGTGTGTGCACTTAAAAAATTACATGACATTAATTCTACATTCTATTTAAGAAAACAGGCATAGATCAGTAAACATATTTGACTCCTTTTTTACTGTCAGAACAAGTCTCTTGTTCATGGAAGAACAGCATCCATGAGGTTAAGCCTGGTACTGTATGAACCAGGAAAACAGTATGTGTTGGGGTAGCCCAAGTTTGATGCCTTGTCTTTGTCAGTCAGCTTTGGGTCAAACTGCTGAGCAGTGGCTGAAAAACACTAAAATAAGATTGAGCAAGGAACTGGTTAGAAAGACAATAAAAATATTTGAAAAGTTTTGAAACACATTGAAATATTAAATAATGTTCTGGTTATAGGTCTGAGAATAAACACAAGCCGTACAGTTCCCCTTGTACATTCACAGTTAAATTAATAAGAACATGCCAATAAATATTTATGAATATTTATCTTAATGTTAGTTGACATCATTGAGATTTATAGCTGGTGAGGCACTGACTTAATCAGATTTACAAACATAGACACCTTGCATGTTATTTACCTTTGGAAATTCCACAAATGTGGACAATGCTCGGGGGCAATAACACTACACTTTTACATGCCATCCACAGCTGCGCTGGCGCGGTAGAATAATTCCGCTAACCCTAATCCCTCCCTCATGGAGAGATGCAATTATTTCACTAATCCCTAAGGAGGGAAAGAATAAGTTAGAATGCAGAAACTATTGCCCAATAAGTGTGCTAAATATTGATTACAAATTATTTACTGCCATAATCGCACAGAGATTGGAAGACAATCTTGCCAGTGATAATCCATAAGGACCAGACAGGCTTCATCAGACAGAGACAGACACAAGATAACATCAGAAAAACCTTGCATATTTTAAATCACATAGTTAAACAAAAAAATAGAGACTATTGTATTGAGTCTGGATGTGGAGAAGGCCTTTGACTCGGTCAGATGGTCCTTCCTTTACAAAGTTATGTCCAAGTTTGGGTTCCACCAGACCATAATAAAAGTAATTGCAGCTTTATACAATAAACCATCGGCTAGGATAAAAAGTAACGGAGACTTATCTGGCCGCTTTATTCTGGACAGGGGTACGAGGCAGGGATGCTATGTTTCTCCGCTCCTCTTCGCCCTTTTCATAGAGCCGTTAAGTCAGTGGATAAAGACAGAGGACGGACATAGCTGGAGTTCTCAAAATAACTCCTGACTCCGGAAGTCAGGCATCCGGGGAACAAAAGTTGTCAGTGTTCGCAGACGATTTACTGTTAACCATAACAAACTCAGCTCAAACTCTGCCTGTACTTATGGGCGCGATTGAGGAATATGGTCCGCTCTTGGGCTACAAGATAAACATTGCCAAGACTCAGGTTTTAACAATAAACTATAATCCACAGAACAATATTAAGAGCTTGTACAATTGGAACTGAGAAGCAGAATCCATAAAATATTTAGGGGTCACATTGCCCAAGGACTTTTCCAGAATTTTTGAAGTCAACTACAGACCCTTCATTCAAAATCTGAAATCTGACATGCAGAGATGGAATTTGATCCCTTTCTCTAATCTATACTCTAGAGCGGAGTCGGTCAGAATGATCCTATATCTATTTCAGTGTTTGCCTATCCTGATATCAGAGAGGCATTTCCTAGAGTGGGAAAGAATAATATGTCAGTATATTTGGCAGGGAAAAAAGGCATTCCTTCTACTGTTGTTCCTTCCAAATCTTTCCACCTTGCATCGTAAGATCTAGAGCATAAACAGAACACTGTTCTTAACTGAGCTGCAAGGTAATAAACCTGTAGATTGGGAAGACCCAGTCCACCTTTCTCTTTCTTTAACTGCAGCGTACTATATCTCACCCTTGGAGTAAGGTAATTAAAATGTGTAAATTAGGTAACCAAATAAAAATACTCAGATGGTGTGCCTTTGATTCAGCATTTAAACCAAACAAGATTGATGGGAGATTTAGAGGATGGATCCAAAAAGGATTAACCACTTACTATACACTTACCCAGAAGGGGGTGTTTCAGAGTTTTGAGGAACTTCAGAGATCTAATGGGTTGGAGAGGGACGATTTCTTTAGATATCTACAGGTTAGGGCCTATTTCAATCAAAATATTGGGACACAGCCAAACCAGGACTTTTAAGGGTGTTTCTGCCCCTGTTGAAGTCAGGTTCATGCAAGAAACTTATTTCCATACTGTACAATGGTATTCTATTGTCTAAACAAGGTGACACAAACTACATAAGAAACAAGTAGGTAAAAGAAGGAAATTTATCTATCTCAACGGAAGTCTGGGAACAGATTAACAAATTACACTGGATGACCTCGAGCTCCAACACATGGAGGTTGTTCTGTTGGAAAAACTCTGTTCGATATTTTGTACCTTCAGTTCAGAAAAAACATCGGGGAAGCGGCGATTCATGTTGGAGACTCTGTGGAACAAATGAAGCAAATCACCACCACATCTTCTGGGGTTGTCCAGTGATCAAAGTTTTTTGGGAACAAACATATTCCCACCTAAATAATATCTTTACTGAAAAAATCCCATGTAAATGTGAATCCCTATACTTAGGAAACATTTCATTTGATAACTGGACTCTGGAAGATAAAAAAAACTGCTGTTAGTGTTTCTGGCAGCAAGCAAAAAGACAATCACTAGAAAATGGTTAAAGCCTGAAGCACCTACAGTTGAAGACTGGTTCAACATTGTACAGGACATTTACATTCTGGAGAAATTGTCTTTTTCTATTCAAGGTCGAAGGGAATCATTTTTCAGGATCTGGACTAAATGGACTAACTATGTAAAATCTGTAATTCCTGTGGACTAAAGATGTCTATCACATGCAAGTTAGGGGGTGCTACATAGAATATCCTGGTTCAGGACTATGGCAAACTCTTGATTGTGTCTCTCCCCCAATCCAGACCAGACCCACTCAACCCCCCCACTCACCCTTTTGTTATGAATGTTCTGTTATTATACAAAAACCCTGGATTGGCTTATGTTATTCCTTTTCTGATCCCCATTGTGATGGAAGCTAGATTGTACAAGTAATTGTATCCTGCCTTTCCAAATAAAAAATTTATATATATATATATAAATATATCTCTCGCCCATTTTGGTTCGACCTTACCAAAATGGTAAGGTCGAACCAACCAGACATTGTCGTAGTGGATAAACAACAGAAGAAAGCCGTTGTGGTGGATGTAGCAATACC
>CAEGAD010060267.1:0-15310 GCA_903067055.1 Poeciliopsis paucimaculata
AGACTGAAGCATGTGTTGATCAGTTTCTGGCTGAACATTAAGCATAAGATCGCTCTATAAGATTATTCGGTCACGCTGCACTCGTGACGCTCATGCACACATTTTAGATTGTGGGTTGTTTGAAGATGCTTCAGACCATTGCACCTGGAATTCCTATTTCTATGATTAAATTTTTTTATGATTCACTTACTAAAAGGCTGGGATGAAATTCTACACAGTTCTCTTTGAAAGTTGTCTTTGTATTTGAAACCTCAGCTTGACTGCAAACACACCTGTAGAGCTCCTTTCAAATTAATTTACACTTGAACTTCACTTTCACTAGGATAATTTAGAGCATGGACATGCCTTATTCTTAATCATTCTCTTGTGTCAGACCATATGTTGAGCATTGTTATCCTTCTGGACAGTAAGCCTTTGACCCAGCTTAAGTATTTTGTTACCTTTATTAAAGTTCCCTTACAGGATTGCATTGCATTTACCTCATCCTTGTCGCATAACACTGCCAATACTAAATAGCATGGTCCAGCTCACATACACTCACATGTTCAAAGAGTCCTCTACATGACTTGTTGCAAACTATGCTTCTTGTGGCTTTCTTATCAGACTTTTCAATCACATCTGCGGAGGCCTTGGGTAATCTGTCCTGTCAACAGATCATTGGTCTTCATGATGCTGTATCTTGACAAATGTTATTTGACAAAACTCTGAGGCTTCAAAAAACAGCTGCATTTATACTGAGAATAAATTAAACCGAGGTGGTCTATATTTATTCACCAAGTAACATTTGAATAAAATTGATTGCACTGGATTGTGGTATGTGTTAAGTAGGTTTTGTGATTCCGGGGTCTGAATACACATTGCTTTTCAAATTTTTTATTTGTAGAAGCTATATATAAAACATGCATCACTTGATTTCCACTGCTTAAACACTCTTCACTGCATCAAAGTGTGTTATTGAAACACGAGAAAATCTATCACTGATATGCATTTAGAAGGCACTGTAGTTTTCTGAAAACAATAATTTCATTATTTTAAGTTACAAATGGCTACTTATAGCTTAATGATGATATATAAAATTGTAAAATTTTTAACACTCCACATGTCTTGTCATATTTATTTGATGTAATATTTTAAGTATTAGGGAATTCCCAGTTCTTTCATATTTGCTTCTACAAAGGAAAATAAGTAATAACAATTTGACAACACTGCTCTTGATTTACAGTGCTGGGAAGAAAGTCACATTTTTACCTTTACACTGTCTGAATAAAGTTTTTTTTTCTCTCTCTCTTTAATTAATGGTTTATGGCAACAAAGTTCTTTGTACCTTTTGCATGCCCCAATATCGATTTGAAATGGAAAGTGAATTATTGCGGTAACAGACGGTGAAGGAGAAAATGGCTTAAGTAGTTCCCTTGTGTCAGCAGGTTAAGCAAAGCATTTCACACAGACCTTTATAGCTCAAGAAAGTGCTTTGTGCCTGAAAAGACTAAACTTAAAACAAATGTCAAATGTGACACCAAAGGGTAATGGCAAGACACAAAATGAGGTGTTTCTTGGGTAAGCCTTGTTTGTCACTTAAGACTTTACTCCTCTTTAAACGTGTGTTAGGAGAAAAGGAGACTAGTTAAAGTGTTTATTGGTTAAACATAATACATTCTTACTTTACTTGATAACCACAAGCATCTGACAAAGCTCATTTGACAGAGTAAATTGAATCTACAAAATTACAGTGAGTTAATTCTGACTGTCCTTAAAGTATTGTGCAATTAATTTATTCTCTAAAAACTGATATATAGCAAAAACTGATAAATAGTTATTGACATTTTAAGAAATAACTAACATAAGTTCTTGGAATGATTGTTCCCAGTCTAGCTTAGCAATAGTGACTAGTGACCTCAGCAAATTTCCATTATACTGCTGGTCATTCTGGATTTTGAGGGGTGGTTATAGCTGTCTGAGAAAGAGGTCAGGAGGTCAAGTGCCAAAGCATGGTGTCATGGAATACAAAGTCAAGTGATGGAGCATATGTGGATGAAGAGTCTAACAGATGCAGAGGGTAAAGAAAAGAGAGAAAAAAACAAAAAAAACAGAAAGTGTGGAGTATTTTTTTCTAGGGTAAAAACTTAAGCAAACAGATGTTGACAGACAGAAGTACAAGTTCATCCCAGGTTGAGGAGACATAATTACTTAAGGAAGTCGTCTCTTTCACTGGACATGGAAGACATTCAGCCAAGGCTGTGTAGTCATAAAACTGGAGCACACACAATCAGCACCTATCAGCCAACTCCATATTTCTCTCATACTCTCCCATTTGTGTCAGAAGAGTTGCTTAACCTTGCTGTTGTCCTTGGCCTCTGAACTGTTAATAAGCCTATTTGTTAAAATGACACTGGCAGGCAGCATAAGCTTGGTCCCTCTATTCCTGAATATGGGGATCTGTTATACCCCCCAGCTCCTCTGGCAGAGGTGAGGGGATATCACTCTGACTGCTGTGACAGCTCTACTTTAGCATATTCATGACGAGCAGAGTCTCATTTCACAGGTGTATTAAAATATCCCTAACCCCTTTCTCATAGGGAACCTCGTCTCACACCACAATGGCTGGATGCCATGCATGAAAATCGATGGGGAAAATATGTAGAAATATAAGCATGCATCAGAGGCTGGGTCAAGAACCTAATTTCACAGTGACACCATAGGTAATTTGGCTCCAGAAATGTTTGTCAATTCGCCATTCATTTGAACAGCCATGGCATTGTGAGGCCCCTCGACGTGAGTGCAAGGTGGCCAACCTGAACGTCTGTATTTATGGTGCACTTTTGTGAATACATTACGCCTGTCACAATGAAATAAGTGACATACTTACATGCCGCGAGGAGTAAGTCCAAAAGGGGTGTGCGCCAGGTGAGGGAGAGATAAGAAGAGAGGTAATTAGTACATTCATCTTTTTTATGATATCATTTTTCAGACATATATGATCACAATGTAAATTAGAAATAAGGAGGGACCTGCAGAAAATGGAATTCATTTGGAGCGGGTCAATTGCCCTACAATAGCAGTGCTGGGAGGCCAGGTGTAATTTACGGTGCCTCTTGGCCCTCTCTCTCTTCTGCCATCCACCTGGCAGAGCCTGATACCCTGCTGCTCCACACAGCTGCTGGGCTTTCTTTCCCACAGATAACACTCTTGTCTTCAAATGAGATTCATTTACTGCTCTGGAAAAGAAGGAAATGGATGGAAAAGGCAGAAGTGATGAGGCAAACCTGCTCTCTTTTTCTCCAGCTTCTTTCTGTCTTTCTTCTGTGATTCCAGCCCAAGCACTTACTGTAATGGCATTCTATGGATTATTGATTTTTGATTTGGTTTTTCTGCCTGGCAGATGCCTCCCATTTTAGCGGAGCCATTACCTCTGTAACGATTAGAAACAAAAAGTTAATTATGTAATTATAAAGCCAATAACAGCCTGCGCTGGTTTACCCTGCTTTAGTCGGTTTAAACATTATCTCTTGTGTGCACATCATAACAGGCGGAATGTGAGGAGAAGAGATTAACGCCTTGGAAAGCAGATGCGGAATTTAATTCTCCAGTCCATGGCTGCCTGGGAAACCATTAAGTAATCACAACATTCTCCCTCGATTAAATTCACGGCTGCCACTTTGCACACAAAGGGAAGGGGAAGAAGAGGTGCCTGCGACGCGCTCCCATTTTTATTGACTGTAACGTCAGTCCCTGCCTGCAGGCAAAGATGAATAAAACTGCTAAATAGGGTGCCTCAATCTGTCAGGAAATGAAAAGTTTGAGTGGGCAAAATAAAATCTAAGTAAAATAAAAATAGAGGGGGTATGTTGTGATGTGTTAGGGATGATAAAGCTCAGTTGGACCAGACAGAATAAATGGGGTAGCAAAAAAGATCCGCTTGATATTTCCCCATTATTTTCTGTTATTTTACCCTACCTCAAATGATTTTTGTCCCCAGAAGCTACAGATAAGGTTGATGGTGAGAGGAAGTGACTGCATTGGTTTAAACAGATTAGAAAAGTCTGGTTTCTACAGACATGCACGCATATACACATTCTTGCGGTGAACATGTATTGACAACTTGTGACGCTTGCAGTAAGTGAGACTAATTACTTATAGACGGTTATGTGAAGAATTAATAAGATCTTGAAGCAATATTTACTTGATGTTACGCAATAAACCTGCATGAAACAGCCCTGGAGAAACAGAGGTCAGAGGGGCAGTTTTCTTCTATAAATGAGGTTCCCTGCTCTGATTAACAGGGTAATTCATTAGTGTGATTAAGTCATTTAGTAAGATGGGTGAGACCAGGGCCTATAACTAGAGATTCAACAGCTAAAAGCAAGAAGGAGTGCTATGGAAGGTCATATGCCACAATGTCTGAAATAACAACACACACCAAAACAAATAGTATGTAAAGAAAAAAAGGTGAATGTGTTTACCCGTTCAAAATTTCTCCTTTTTGTGTTTTTGTCAAACACAGACGAATGTTTCGGAAGATGAAAGAGTTGTGGCAATCGACTGTCAGATGGCTGCTTGTACTGAGCCCAGTTCTGCTGGACATTTCTTCCTGTTAAAAGAGTGTGTTTCTGCTCCACTGTCGCTACGTGCATGCTCGGCATGAGGGGCTGCTGTAAAGTTAGTGACGACACAACAGAAGCGGTTTTCTGCCATCGCTACTAATAGTCAAATAAGTGTGACTGCTGCTGTGAGGAAAATTGGCCCCTAAACCTAGTAAATGAATGTGCCACCCTGGCAACACTATAACTACATCACTTTGGAAAAAATGTAATTACCTTTTTAAATTAAATCATTAAATTTTTTTTAAATTCTTATGTATTCATCCAGGTTATCTTTGTCTTTTATTATTATTTTTTGAAGAATTGAAATCTTTACATGTGACACCACCAAATGTGTAAAAATCTACAAAGGGAAAATGCTTTTTTGAAGCACTGTACACATTTCATTTGATACATTTGAAAAAGTTGGGAACTGCAGTGTGAAAAAGTAAGAAAAGTATAACTGAAGATTTATAGACACCAACTAAACTTAGATATAAGTTCACATTCTGTGTTAAAGACTGTGCTGTTCAATAAGTAACATGTTTGCTAAATGGAAGCGTTCTGAAAATCCTTAGATAAGCTTTACTTTAAAGAGTCTGCCACTATTTATCAAGCTCAGGCTAAGGTTTCTTTCATTGATGTTTGCATCTGATTGTTGAACACCCCGGATGTGTGTAGTTGTGAGTAAATATGACACTGTTTTTTCAAGGCTATATTTACACGTGCTTCTTTAAAAGCATTTCTTTGAATGTCTGGAAGCCCTATTTAGAAGTCTGACACACATTTACAGCCCGATGCATGGAGGCGCCTGCAGGCACTCACATACACACATATGTACACACACTTCCAGCTCCCTTTCAGATGCATGCAGGCCCCAGTGTGAGTGCCTGCCTGTTGCTTTACTCTTCCATTCCTGTCCATCATGTCCCTCCCAGGAGCTTCCAGTTGTCCCCCAAGGGTTTGAGGCCTGCACTTCCACAGCTCCTCTTCACTCGGTGCAAATGCCAGGATCGGGTTTGGGAAAGGCAGCAGTTTTTGTGTACAGTGGACAGCTGGTACATTCCAGATAACAGCTGAAATTAGAATGAGTACAAAAGCAGAAGGCATGGGCAGCCTCTTTTTTTGTCTATCCTTGCCTATTGATGAGCTTTCAATCAGGCCCAATGGGTTTGTGTCTACAAGCATTCACACAATATCATAACAGCACTGGCAGACCTGTTCAGCCTTTTCAAATCTTCTGATTTACACCAAACGTTGAAAGGACAACAGAAGACAAGTAATAACAGCAACAAGAAAATAAAATCCAAAAACACCTGTAAAATGTATTATGGTTTTAAGTAGTTGTTCTTGGTCTATTTTATTAGCGTGAAAAACAGGTAGACTTCTACTTATTGTGTACTGTTTGCTTTTTGTCATATACAGAATGTACAGTTCATCCTTCCAACTACTGTTAATATCCATTTATTCTTGCAGGGTCACTGAGAGGCTGCAGCCTATCTCAAGCACTCATTAGGCATGAGGCCATAAACCCTGGATTGGCCACAACTCCATCATAGGTAAATATAGACACACAGGACAAACAACCAAGCATGCACACAGAGATCAAACACTCACATCTGGGAATAATTTACAAATTCGAACATGCACACTGCATTCAGAGAAAGTCCAGGCTGGGATTCAAACTCAAGACCTTCTTGCTGGAAGGCAGGATGCTTTCAAGGCAAGAGTCCTTCATTCTTTAATGCAAATCAAAGATTTCTGATCTCACCCAATCAAATCTTGAAGGACAAGAAGCAAGACAAAGCTAACCACTCCTCCCCCATGCATGTATTACAAACATCATCATGAAAACCAAAAGGCATACCAGGCAGGTTACAAATAAAGTAAGAAAGTTGATATAAAACAGGGTCAGGTTATAAAACAATATACCTAACTTTGAACTGAACATATTGCATAACTGAGCATTATTTAATCCATTTTTTAAAAAAATGATAGAGTGTGAAGTAGTGTGGTCAAAGGGTCAAAAAGATTAACAAAAAACAGCCACCGGTTCCAGATTCTTCGGATGGATTTTATTGCATTTCTTTGGCTCTGACATCCATCCTGAGCATCCAAGAAGTCACTGTTCTTATAGACAATTGGCAACAAACCTGCACTTGAGTGCAGGTTTGAAAGAGGTCAAACCAAACAACAAAATCTAAACAGAAACAAAAATAAGATAATTGGTCTAACTTACAAAGTCATCTACATAATTAAATGGTCAGCAAAATAAACCTTGTAATACAGGACAACTCAAAAAGTTACTTTAAAGAAAAAAAACAAACAAACAATACAACACACAAAATAAAACCCTGTAATTGGTAGAACTCAGCAATGTAATCGATGATATCATCCAGTCATTTAAACAGGAAATACTGGGCCCCTGAGCCCCTCCCTTACACTGCCTTGCTGCAAAATCTACAATAGTAAACAATGGTTTACTCACCATTGATTAATGATGAGTAAAACAGGAAAACACGTAATTTACATACATAGGCCTTGAAATAGAAGAAACAAATTAATCCAATGGTCCAGAAGTGTTAACTTTAGCCAAAACATAGATGGAAACTGCAACATAATGCTACCACAAACATAGTGAGTGAAGCAAAGTTGCAAAGTAATGTTTAAATTTAAGCATCATGACCAGCTACAGAAAGAGTAAATGAATCAGAAACAAGAATAAGGGACAAGTGGTAAAAACGCTCAACCACTTTGTTACAAAGAGAATGACATAACTGCTAACCTACAAAAACAACATTAAACAGAGAAGTAGCCAAGAGTCCCAATTAAAGTGGGAAAATCTGTAGACAGGAAACTATTCGTTGCACAATTCACATATACAACCTTTGTAGAAAAGCAGCAAGAAGTAAGTCTTTCAAGAAAGAAAACCTTAAGAGTTCCTATTTGCAGTTTGCCACGAGCCATGTAGAAGCACCTCAAACCCGTGGAGCAAGGTGCTCTGGTCAGAAAAGATTAAAGTGGAACTTTTGGTCTATGTGCAAAACTCTATGCATGGCAGAACATATTGCTGCACATCACACCAAACACACCATCTAAAAAGTGGTGCTGGCAGCTATGGGAACCTGGTAGGAATATGAATGAATCTAAAAATAGAGGACCATCAAAGACCGTAACCCTAAACATTCAGCCAGATCTACATTAAAATAGATTCTATGCATATTCAAAGTTCAGTTAAAGTCCAGATTAAATCCTAAATTAAAATGTCTCCTGTCACTTCGCAGCTATATTTATTACTCCAGTTAGGGAAAATGACAAAATATGAATGGTTTTAGTTTATAAATACTTTGTTACATTTTAAATAATTTATTGTGTCAAAAAGACACTACTGACATCTACTGAACAAATTACCAAACAAAACATTCAAATGCATTTCAATCTGAAACGAGCTTTGTTGGACTTGTTAGCCAGACAAGTGATTGATAAGCAAAGACAGGTTTTTATATTTAAAACAGGAACCTGCACTCAACAGCATATTAATAGTAGCATACAAGACCAAGCATATTCATGATGTATAATGCACACACACTAGGCATGTGACACCAAGAATTCACTTTCTCTAAAAAGCCGAATTCCTTGCTGTGTCGCTTTTGAACCGGGTCAAAGCCCCCACCCACAGGCCCAGGCAGAAAGGATGGGAAAACTAATGACTACAATAGAGTGTTTGCATTTTTCTTGGGTCTTGAAAAACACAAAGAACAAGGCCAGTGACAAGCTCCATTATTTGGTTGCTCTGCCAGTGAGGAGACAGCTCCTGCTGAAGAGATGAAAGTGGGGGTTTTGGGATAGGGAGGACAGAAGAATGGAGTGTGTGTGAGTGTGGATAGGTGGGGGTGGAGGGGTGGGGTGTCAAGAGGACCAGGGAGATGGCAGGTGATGAGGACAGTCCCGCCCTCCCTGCCATAACCCATGTCGCGTGGAGCTACGGGCCCATCAGCACAAAGACAAATTATCGCAGGGGGAATTTCACGGACAGGAAGAATCTGTCACCTAGTGGAGCCCTCCCTTTAAGGGACTTCACACAGCTATTATGAGCTTCTTTAAGGAGAGAAAATTCACTAAGGGGGTGGCGTCCAACCACCCTAGAGCCAAGATGGATGGAGAGGAGAAGGTGGGGGTCATAAGTTAGACAGAACTGGTTTTGCTTTCACTTTTTTTTTCTTCCGGGCAACTCTTAAATATTTTTCCCCTTTCTAGATGGTGCTGTTAGCTGAAGTGACAAAACAGAGGCCAGTGTTTTTTTTTTTTAATATTTCACTTTATAGTCAAAATATTTAAATGCCTTTTTGTTTGTTTGTTTGTTTTAACAGAAATCGCTTGTGAAATGTTCAATATCTTCTGATAGCTTAAGGCTATATATTGATACAGATTACCTTTAAATAGAGTGAAAAAAGTGTGATTAATTTTTTACCACTTTTTGTTTATATTATATTCTTGTGAAAAAGTAAGCTATTCGGGCATCAACCTTTCTAATTCTCAAATAAGGCTCCTGTCAGAACTTAAATACAGCATCATGATCTGACCAACTGCAAATTAAATACTTTGTTTCTGGCTTTAGAATTGTGCATTTTTTTTTTATTAAGCATGAAAAGATTCAGACCTATGTTCTCATTGGTACTGTGAATGCTCTAAGTTATTATGAGAAACATTAGTCATGTGATGGGACAGAAATATAAAGGTGTCTTTCAACAGCACACTTGTAGGAAGAATAGTTGTAATACACCATAATTTGAGAGCAATAGATGTTGTTTAAAGTGGTCCAAGAATGGAACAACCTATTGATTGGTCGTTTTTAGAAGTTACCCAATTCTCCATTGTCAACAAATGCAAGCATTTTAACAGACATTATTTGGAAAATGTATTTATTTTTTGTATACATTTACAATAAAAGTAATAAATAAAATAAAAGTATTAGTAATTTAAGGAAAGGATTTTCTGACATAATTATTTTTTATTTTCATTCTTTTTCATATATTACACAACATCCAGTGATATAATTTCCCCCTTTTTTGTTCAGAGTATATCATTCATGAGACCCCAACATGTGTAATCATGTTCAATATTTTATAACAGGTTGTATTACAACAACTTATTCTTATTCAGAGTGTTCGCATGTTTCCAAACATCTCAGCCTATAATAGGAACAATGGGGCTTTAAGTTGTACGTAGAAAGAAGCCACATCTATTGTGTTCAAAGATATCATTCCAGTCGAACCATTATGACATCGCCTTTTAAATTTGTCTTGGCCAACACAAAAGAGCAGTGGCCCTTTAACAAATGTGAAGGGGATTATTCTATCCCTTCAACTTCGAACCCCACAGCCTTTCTACTCTCTTTCACACAGGGGCATGAACTTGGATAGGTTCTGCTTCTCCCCCCTGCTGAACACCACATTTTAAACACACAGTCACAATTGGTTGGATTAACCCACTCCTTGCCCCACTCTTCTGTGGAGCAATCCTACGGACTCAGCAACCCCTACCTTGCTTACAACCAGCAGAGGTGCATGCTAACTGGATCATGCTTTGTCCAAAGTAAAAAAAAAACTAAAAGTAAAAGAAAGACAAGTGTCTCTAACTTTTCTCATGTCACTTTCTCTCTCTCTCGGCCCCCTGTGTAGATGGGGATCGGCAGCACTTAAAAGAGGTTCCTTTGAACTGGATTCATGAACAATTTGCATAAGCAGATTTGGCTGAGGAGAATGGAGGGGTATTGCGGCTGGTCATTAATATGCTAGCTAATTCAGTACATTGTAAGCCCATTGATGCTTTACTAAAGGGCAGTTATCCCATTGCCTTTGTTTAGGCCCGAACCGGTCTCAGCAGTTGTTACAAATTACAGATTTAATTGATTTAAAATCGGCCGTAAAAGTGCACAATGAGCAGAGATATGGCAATATTTGATGACAGAGCACTGCTAAGTGACTTTGTTTTAAAAGCAGTGTTAACGTCTGTCTAATAAATGAATGGGATTGCAAACAGCTGTGTCTGTGTGATAAACATCATATGCAGATAATGTGCCATTCAGAGCTGCTTATTTTAGAGCATCACCAACATACACACATAATTGCAAAGCTCATTTTCATCACATTCCTGAAACGATGCCCAATCAATCGCATCCCTGACTATGTGTCTGATTTAGATTCAAGATGCCTTCCAAAGATAACACGGTGAAAGTGATTAAGTGGGGGTCCATTAGTGTTGTCATGACTCAGCCATGGTAATATGCACCCCACATTTTTACACTCAGCACCAATTAGTGGCTGCAACAAAGCCTGACCAAACATAAACACTGCGGCGTTGTGCACTTGTTGCTACAATAAAGAGTAATCCCTGGATATGCCGAACAATATTAGCTTTTCAATTACTCCTCAGAGCCATTGAGCGACAGTCTATTGAAGAGAGAGCCACCCCCAACCAACACTCACATGGCATTCACCACAGGCGTCTCCAGTACGCCACTTGGCATGAGAATCTTAAACATTTTTCATCTCATGATACAGTGACTCCTCACATCTTATCCCTTTTTCTGCACATGCAAGAATCTGTTTGCACTACTCAATTTCTAACCAAGGCTGTTGAAAATTGGGGTAGATAAACAGAGCGTAAAAAATGCATTTTTTTTTCTCCAAACTGTAAATATTAGAAGAAATTTGCATGTTTTAGAAATGATAAGAATGGAGGATAGAAATGTGGAAATGGAAAGAAAAGGTTGTTGAGCACCTCTCTTCTTGAGTTATTTTACTATTTACAAGTTCCAAAACTGCACTTCAATTGTTGCTATTGTCAGTGAGGGTTTGATGAGTGGGTATTCTGTTGGTGCCTCTGTGTGTTCGACGCCCATTCTCTCCAATCTCCTGCCCCTGATAGGGCCACATCAAAGCTAAAGGAGCTGTTCTTTGTGGGAGCTAGGTCTCTTGACTCTCAACATGTGGTTTTCTGGCTCTGGACATCGGCACCTTTTAACCCATTCTGTCGAGATTAGGCATTGCCTTCTATTGGGCATTAGTGAAACTATAGTAACCAATAAGAAGCTTGTTGCTGAATGGAAACTATGTATCTTGTCGCAGCGGAGCCGTTGGAATATCACAATCCCAGACAAGTTCCTCTGTAGGATTTTGGCTGCCTGGATGGGGGCCCCTTCTTTTCATGCTAACAGACTCACACACACACTCATACACACATTTCTTGCAACCCAGGCACTGCAATGGTAATCTAAGAAAGGGAGGCATTGTTTTCCACAGGGCACAAGCATTTAATTATCTCTCTTTTTTACATCTCTTGCCCAAAACAGCAAGTAAGAAAATTGGATCAAAATGAACATCAACAATTCAAGAAAAAGGAGGGAGGAAATGTTGCACACAGTGACTAAAGCTAGAAATGCTTGCAAGCTTTGGAAATAAACAGGAACTAATAGAGAGGGTCCCTGCTGCAGTCTTGGCTGACACATGACTGGTCCTGTGGAGGGTGGAAGAAGAGGCAGTGGGCCAGGCAATGTCGTCAGCTCCCAGCTTCATTAAGAGGTGCAAACACAACTCCACAGTACTGAGGCCTAGGGCTCCATCAGTCAGATCCTGGCCTTAGCCTGGGCTTAACATGAGCTAAAGACGCCAGACAGCACACACTCATTAAAGCCAGGCTCCTGGAGCAACTGTCACTGGCTAGAAGCATTTCTTCCAGATTCCTGTTGAGGGGAATCTTCACAAATCCCCAGGTCAGCTCACTTCGTTCCAGAGCCAGTAAGAGTTTGGATTAGAGAGGTTACTACAGTCAAAACATTTGTTCACCCAACTAAGCGATCTGATGTTGTTACATATTGACTTATTTCAGTAATAAATATGAAACCTTAATTTTAGGCAACTGTGTGTCATTTCTGACATCTCAATACATCACTGAGTGCATGATGTGATTAATAGTTTCAAACAGTGACAGAGAAAAGCCACGCTAATGCCATCAAATATACTCATCATAGCGCTGACACTTGGCTGGTGCTTTTTGTCTCACCGTTTTGTTATAAAGCCCCAGTTACAGTGTTCACTTGGTGCTGCTCAGTCAACACAAGCCTCACACTGGCTCAGACAGAGCAGAGAGAATCACCATGAGGGTGGATTGATTTTTGGCTGGCTGTGGACAGTGAGCAAGAGACAGCGGGCCTCCAGACAGAAGATTGGCTGAATTCTGTAAAGACTGGAGCCTTCTGTGAGGTTGCCTGCCCCACCACATGGAGTGCTCCAACAGTGACCCTGCGCAAACTGGCAAGTGCCAACCGTCTGCTTCCGTCTGCTTGGCATATTTGGCCATTTAGTGTGTGCTTGTGAAGATCAAATGGGTTAAGATCGCCCCTCTTAGTGAGCAGAGAAAAAAGAACATCAAAAAGGTGTAAATTTCACTTCCCCACTTTTGATTAAGTCAAGCATGAAAAGAAATGTAATACTCTCAAGTGGCAAGGGTTTACACTATTGATGCTGTTACTTCTGCTTCAGGAGGCCCAATCAGCCAACAGGGAGCTGAGTAAACTCGCCCTGAGTTTTAGGGGAGGCCAGATGGAGGGCTTTTGCTGTGCCTGAAAAGACAGCTTAAGAGCTCGCCTCCTCAATCCCACTCAATACTGACTGTGTGAAATCCTGGCCCTGGCTAACCCAACCCCCCAACCCACCCGTCTTCTCCAAAGCTGGTGGCTACCACCATATGGGCTTGTTTAAAAACTCCCACAGGCTGGTACAAAGCACAACAACACAGTTTTCATATCAAGTGCTCTCTGAAAGAGGCCCCCCCTCTGACTCCTTCCCTTCCGATTCCAAAGCCTGTCACGGGTTCTGCTCTGATTAATAGTTGGTGTTGGCCGTCTGGTTGGCAGATCATTTTGTGTGATGATTAATATGAACTTGTAGGCTCAGTTTAGATTTCATATGTTTATAAGAGAGTCGCCGGGTGTTTGCCTCTTAACCTACAAAATAAACTCTCAAAACGCTACAAATACCAATGGGCTGACCCTACAGTGCAACACGGCACTTTTTTACTCTGCTTTCTGACAAAAGTCTCTCACAAAGCAAAACTGAAGTAGAGCAATGCCCCTGGTAATATGTGGTGGACAGCAGAATGGAATGGCTTTTGTAAAGACTTAATAGAATCTTTAACCGTTCCAACAATCCACTCCCATGGAGTTGCATTAAGTAGATATTGTTAAGGGACAATGACCTAAATAGCTCAACATCAACCTCATTAGGCATGCAGGCAGGGCCTAGGCCATTTCATGGTGGAAGCTATTGTCAAGGCTCACCCCAGGTAAGCATTAAATTGCAAATGATACCCTGAAAGGCAAAGAGGAGAGGACAGAGAGGGAGAGAGTGAATATTGCAAACACAGAGAAAATGGTTCTCAGGACAACAGAGAATGAAAAGGCGCTTGGTGGAGCTGCTCTGACCGTAAAAAATCCAATACATCACAGCTTTTGGGGAGCAAATTCCACTCGTCTCCTAAGTGTCTTATTTGTAAGCAATGCTGAGCACAGGCCTGTGCAGGGAGACAGAAAAAATAGTGGGTAGAGCAAGAAAGAAAACCTAATGACAGACTGATAGCAATTACTTGTGCCCGTCAGCGGGTTGTCTTCCACACAGCATTCTTGGAGAAAATTAGACAAGTGGGAAAAATAAGGTAGGGAAAGGGGATAAAGAGATAGAAAATAGTGTGGATTGAGTCTGAAGAAGGAGTCTCTGTGGTCTCTTTACAGTGTCACAAACTTTCCAGCAAAGTCTATCTCTCAGCAAATCAATAGCTGCACCTTCTGCACCAAACAATCTTCACCTAATGACCCCTCAGATAAACATGTTAATAAAGGGGCCTCCAAAGAATAGTTTGCTTCTACAAAGTGCTCTTGTGAGTGACATTAAAAGAAACTCAAAAGCGGGAGGTGTGCTCCCCAGCGGAACTGCTCTCTGTCACCCTTCCTGGTGAGAAATTGTGGCTTTGCATATTCCTTGTCACTGGTAGCATAAGTTAAAGGACCCCTGAGGACAGAGTTAGTCACTGCTTGCCTTGTGGAGTGGAGTAAATTAAAGCAGGGATTAGGGCAGGCAAAATTGTAGATGACAAGCAAGGCGATGGCAGCCACATCAAGTGCTCTTTAGGCCCATATGTCTTCATGAGGCACCACAGTGGGGGCCACTGATGAGGCCACTGCACAGCAGTTCAGCCCATTCAAGCTGAAACTATAGACAGCTCCTCATTTTCCACTTTATACTTATGTTGCTGCTCTTTGGTAAAATTTAACACATGTGGAGAAATATCAGTTATTAGAGCCAAAAATTTTTCAAAGAATCAATCAATCAATCAATCAATCAATCAATCAATCAAAAGACGGGTGAGGATTACAGTATTCCCTATGGGCTGAATTAAATTTCCCAATTATCCAAAAGAGCTTTAGATAACTATAATACCTATACAAACTTTGAACTTATCTGTTGGTCACACTGATTGCTTTATATACTCAACAAATCTTTTGACACTTTTTGCTTCGTTGTTGAATGTACTACTCATCAGATTTTAAATTTGGGAATATATATATATAAAAAAAAAAAAAAATTCCCTCTGAGCTCGGGTCCTCTACCAGAGGCCTGGGAGCTTGAGGGTTCTGCGCAGTATCTTTGCTGTGCCTAGAACTGCACATTTCTGGA
>CAEGAD010060280.1:0-12523 GCA_903067055.1 Poeciliopsis paucimaculata
GCGCTATTATTCACAGCACCCCTATGTAAATACCTTACCTTCAGCTCACGGTTCGATGGCACAGAGGATGCAGAGTTCCTTGTCCCGCTCATTCAAAAACGCGGTCTGACGCATGCGCAACTCTGGAGCACCGGACTTAAGATTCGGGGGTATAGTTTACTGAATTTTCCTATGTCATTGTTTTTAATGTTAATGAATTGGTAGCATATGTGTACTTTACCCATTATTTTATAATTCCTTGGCTGACTGAAAAAATAAATTAAATTTTATATAATTTGGATAGATCATATTTACCACTCCAAAATCACTTTTGTCAGTGTAGCAGTCTTTGGTAGCGTTGTATTTTCAACTGTTATAGAGTAGTTAGCAGCTCATCTCACAGTAATAGTTTAGCAGCTTTTCTTTACAGGAATATTATAGAGAGGTTAACAGTTTATTCTATGGTATAGACAGTTTAGCAGCTTATTTTTGATAGGAATATTATACAGCGGTTAATAGCTTATTTCTAATATAGTCTGGTCAGCAACTTAGTTTGGAATTTATTCAGACACTTTTCCTCAGTTTTGACTGTGTTTACTGAGTAAGATTAGTTAGTTTAGAACTTTTTAGCTTTCGGGTTTTAGGGGATTTTAAGACAGTCATGGTCACACATCCACATCGGCAGCTTTCTCATCTCCGTGGGTACGACCAGTGGACAAGGGAGCTCCGGACAGCGTGCGGCGGCCAGTGCATTACCTTCAACTCCCCAGTTTCAACTGCCCAGTCGACGGATGAGGTGGGGGGAGTTGTCGAGAAAATTTTTTACCCACCTAACCCTAAACCTAACCCCCCTCTGAATAGCAGTGGAAGTGGCTTTTTTATAGGTTCTGTTCAGAGAAGAGAGATTTGATTGGACTATATGTGTGAATATTTTGTTATGTACCAAGGATCCTGTTGAGCCCAACATAGATAGTCTTGCTATTTGTCCATTGTTAGGGAAAGGGGGTTGTTTTTAATGCTAAAGAGGGCAGAAAAGTTCCAGGTTGAGAAGTAACACTACAGTGTCATAACAGTCTCCTTGAGACCAAGGAGACTATAATAGTATTCTTGATCTTGCAGACTATCTATGTGAGAGCGGCTTGACCAATCTCATAAAACTATACAGATAAACCTAAAGCAGAAGAGGGGTGCAAAGCACATTATGTCATTTTCCATTACAGGCTGTATGAATGCTGAACACTCTATGGGTCAGGATAAAATGACTGGGTCAACCTCTGATGCTGTGGTATCGCTGTCTGCATTGGGAGCCAGCAGCAAAGGCACTCACATGCAGCTGGAGCACACACACACAGAGCATAGTTACAACATTTTTCCCTATCAGTCTGATTGAGTTAAAAATGTGTCCGTGGTCGCTATACAGAACAGAAAAATAGCTATCATCCACTAAACCTATTCTTGAGATCTTGCTAACACACCAGTGTATTTTTCCATAAAATTGATTTTTATATCATCACCTTGTCCCTTCTGGGATCTATGCCCTTGTTTGAGCATGTATGACCTGTCCTGACTCATTCATGAGTCAGGAATCCAGCTGATCAGCATTTTCATTAATTAAAATAAATATGCAGAGTTTTATAACCCAACAAAATACATTGAAGGATAAACAAATGTGAATACAGAGATGAATTTATTGTAAGACATAGACGCTAATCAAAATTTTTATATAAAGTATTTTGCACTATACAGAAAGTGGAAAGAGCCAGCATAAGTTACAAACTTTGGTACATTCTGGTTAATCAGACAGATTGTATATTCAGTAACAGACATTTATCTTAATGTGATAATTGATGAAAACTGGCATTTACAGTTAAAAAAATGCCCCCACTGGTTTTCAATGACTGACTTATATTCTTTAAAAAGAGTAAACAAAGACAACAATAAAAAATGACTTATTTAAAAATGTAGCATGTATTATCTGCTTGGCAGAAATCTTGCTTCTCAACCAATTAGAATAGAGGCAGCACCTATTGTTTGTAGTTGCATGGAGGTCCATCTGCATTAATAAGGATAAAAACAAGTAACTTAGGGCCTGAACATAAAAGATCCCAAATAAAGAGCATTAACTTGCTTTTGCAAAGGAAATTGCATATGTACTTGTATATGTTGCAGGTGATCTACAAAACAGTCTTTGGAGATCTACAAAGATTGTTTTGTAGATCACCTTCAACATATACGAGGGGGTACCCAAAAGTTTCAGAAAAGTTGTTTTTAAAGCGTGTGTTTATTGTTTTGTACAAAATACAAAATTGTGCATAATTGATTATAGGTGCAAAAGTGGTACAGACCTATTCATCCTTCATCCTATTTAAATGAAGATTCTGCATATGCTAATAGAGAGTGACATTATGGAGAGTGTAGGAGAGCGGAGTTGCCATGCAAGTAATATGAAGTTAAAAACCATGGAGTTATAAGAATAACAACAGGTATATTAATAAAAATAATAATAATGCACTTCATGCAAAATACTGGATTACTTATTTTATAATCATCAACAAATCAAAATACAAGATTATTTATGTCCCTCAGGTTTTATGATCCGTTTTCTGTGTTAACCTGGAAAGATCTCACCAATTTACAGTAGTTTTCACAACATCAGAGTGGAGGCTTAGGCGAAGACTTGATGTCAGTGCTCAATGTGAGACCACAGTCTTCAAGAAATATCATTTCACAAGTCTGTCTCTTGCAACACTGACCACAGACATGCCAGTTGTACCTCCCTTTCAAACATTCTAAATATAGAAGCCAGAACAGATACCCAATCTGCTTTTGTTTCAATAAATCGCTTTGCGGGTGGTAAATCATTAGATTTTCAAAACCTCTGCCCAATCATTTGCACTTTCTGATGCTCTGAATATGTACTGCATACTCATGAAGGCATGCATGCTAAATGGTACTTTTGCTGATGCAGTTGTACCTGTAGATCAGGTGTGTGTGCTAGCAAGTTTGGATCTATTAAAAATTCAGGCCCTAAGTTCATTTTAAAACAGATTACAAAGGTAATTACCAAAAGATAATTTTGGACATATTTAGCAAATTTGACTCTTACTAAATAACATCAGCAATATGCTAATGGAGAGTGGCATATTGGTCACTGGACAATTCCTGGAAGTACTAGACAGTACTTCCATGTCCAGGAAGTATGCTGTGCATTTCAGACTTATGGTACTGGTACTAGTGAATTCTGCAGCAGTATACAAAGGCATGCTTTCATTTTTAGTGCAAAATGTAATGAAGAAAACATCATGCAAACCTAATCTTGGTAGATGTTCCATAAACTGTTTTTGAATTTATAAAGATGATCTCACTAGACCACTAGTTGGATCATTCTAGATACATTTTCCAATACAACCACAAATAAAAATGAAATAAGAGTGCAAAAATGGTAAAGAGCAAGAAGAAAGGTGTTCAAATGCTCTTTTTACTCAGTGTTTTGTAGAATAACTTTTTGTAGCAACTATAGCTGAATGTCTTTCATGATATGTCCCTTGTAGCTTTGCTCATGAAGTTTTTCCCCATTTGATATTTGGCTGCACATTGACAAAGTGATTCTAACCAGGAGTCTTGAACTCCAGGCCTCCAACTCAGGCTCAAGTCTTCTGTAACCTCAAACAGGTTGATTCATTCATCAACTAATCAACTCTACTCCAGCAACATTGAACCTGTTGAAGAAAGCAACACTTTTTGCACCCCAAGCTTCAACTCCCTCATCTCCAGTTTGTGACAGTAAAAGTTGGATTTAAGTGACACATTCTAAATTTAACCTGGTACAAATCAATTACAATTACATGGTACAAATCAATTACATTGTGGGTGAATGTATTTACATTGGGTAGGGTGAATGTGTAATATTCACATTGACCCACAGCTGATTTAGTTACTTATAGACATTTCACAGAAAGTATATTGAACAAATAAATAAGTGCTCATTAAACTCGCTGGACTGGCAAAATAACTAGATCCATCGGCAGAAGGAGATGGATCTTCTTCTGATTCATCTCAGAAGATTTGAGATCATACATTGGGTAGGGATCTTCTTCTGAGATCTGAGCTGAGATAGCTCAGATCTCAGAAGATCCCTACCCAATGTAAGATCTCAAATCTTCTGAGATGAATCATCCTGCTTTATTGAAGAAGATCTGAGATGGATCAGATCTTCTGATGGATCAGAGATGGATCAGATCCATCTCAGATCTTGGAGAAAAAAATGGGAAAAATAAACTCCATTTTACTTGCATGTAAACAGCATAGATTTCACCTGGGGATCCCCAGACACCACTGTTTTATCACAACCTCTTGGTGTTGCACCAAACCCTGCTTTTACATTTGTCACTGTTGGACAATGAATAAAAGTAACTGAGTTTAAATGGCTTCCGAATTAAGAAAAATGCAAAAACACATCCTCACATGAACAAAATGTCACAAAGTAACAAAGTAGTAAAGTGCAGCGCTCCCCCAGACTCAATTGTAGGTCCTATTTTGTTTATTTTATATTTATTGCCTCTTGGTCAGATTTTCCACCAATTTAACATTTCCTTTCATTGATTTGCAGATGACGTCCAGATTTATATGCCCCTTGAACTTCAAAATTGTTAAAAATCTCTTCAGCTATTGATGCATTGTTTAACTGAAGTAAAATCTCGGATGGAACAAAACTTTCTTCACCTAAATTAAAGCTAAAGTTATATTATTTGGTCAAAATTTTCACACTACAAATCCAGATCTGATTCTTGGTTCTTTAGCTCGGTTTAGTCAGACCTCTGCTAGGAATCTTGGTTTTACTTTTGATAGCTGTTGAAAGCAAGATAGCTCTGTCGTTAAATCAAGTTTTTAATCACCTGCAGATTTTAGCAAAAGTATTGTTTTAAGAATTTTGAAGGACTTTTACCCATGCCTTCATTAAAACTCATTTGGATTATTGCAATTCATTTTATAGTGGCATGGATTAATCGCAGATGCGCCGACATCAAATGGTCCAGAACGAATGGCACAGCTTCTTACAGGAACCAGGAAGCATGAACATATCAGGCCTATACTGGCCTCTTCACATTAGCTGCCTGTCTTACAGTGGACCAAGCATAAACTTTGGATGGGACCATCGTAAATTCAATGACAGCTGGATTCTCAGGCTCTGTCCCATAGAACTCCACGGTGAAATGCTTACTTTATTTCCATCTTTGCTTCATTCAGAACTGCAAACTCAGGTTTGCCTTCAGCTTTCCCTTCAGAGAGAAGACCATCCCCTAATAAGATAATAATCTTTTTATTAATATTTTACTGGAGTCCTGAAAAGATGACTTAAAGGGGACATATAGTGCAAAATCCCCTTTTTTAACCCCTATGTAATTTTTTTTTTGCATACTTGGGGTGCACAGATTTTTAATTTATTCTCTTCCAGTGCTGCATAGATATCTTTATATTCCCAAAAAATAGTTCTTTATATTATGCCTATGACGTTTTCTTGTCTATATCACTGCATTTGCCGTGGAACTGCAAATGTGGTGACAAGGTCATGACTTCTGACTAATCAGTTTGCTGAAGTTGCAAGTAGACAAGTGAAAATGTTCATTTCTAGTGTGTATTCATAAACATAATTGCCCTCCAGCATCCAAGCCTCATGAACGTATCTAATTGAATTTTATTTTTCTCAGAAAAAGGAAACTCCATCAGAGGATTAGTGGGGAAAGTTTGTTTGCACAGAGCACTGAGAGACGAGTGATTCAGCAACCACCACCAATAAGAAGAAATTTTCTGAAAGACTTTGTCTGATTGAAGGTCACCTCCTTCTCTCTATAGAAACAAGGGACACAGCAAAGCAGTAAGTGCCAAATAATGCTAAAATGACAACAAAGCTTATTTAAGACATGGATTTTGTGTGTTGATAGTGATGTCTTGGTCATTGGTTTGATTAGTCATTGTCTTCTGCTCCTGTTAGCACTGCGTGCTAGCATTTAGCTGTCTTCGGGATATAACTGTACTGCATGTTTGGAATTTGGCTTTGTTTTTGCCGTTTTTGTCTTGGTTAACACATGATCCTGTTAGCTAACTCATTAATTATGTCGAGCATTTGTTTACTTCATCCATATTAGAATTAAAATTTTAAAAGGTACCGTATTTTCCGGACTGTAAGTCGCTCCGGAGTACAAGTCGCACCAACCATAAAATGCATAATAAAGCAGGAAAAGACATATATAAGTCACACGAGAGTATAAGTCGCATTTTGGGGGGAAATTTATTTGATAAAATCCAACACCAAGAACAGACATGTCATCTTAAAGGCAATAAAAATAGAATAGAGGCAACAACAGGCTGAATAATTGTACGGTATGCTAACGTTACATGACAAACAACGAACTGAGAACGTGCCTGGTATGTTAACATAACATATTAAGTGTTATTCAGATAACTATAGCATAAATAACATGCTAACAAGTTTACCAAACCAGCCGTGTCACTCCAAATAACTAAATCTTCATCTTCGGTGTTGCTTGTAAACGACTCCGCTAACTCCGGAGGTAGCTTCTACCACACACATTATCAACACAGGCCTAGAGCGCCCTCTTGTTGTTTAGTGTGAAAATAACATGCGATATGATATAATATTGTGTTAATTTCACACATAAGTCGCTCCGGAGTATAAGTCGCACCCCCTGCCGAACTATAAAAAAAACTGCGACTTATAGCTCGGAAAATACGGTGTATATGACATGCATGGACACTATGGTTAAACTACGCTCCATATTGTAGGTAGTTGGTATGAATGGAGAGGGTGTAAATGGAGAATAAAACCACTGCAATGTATTCATCTGTAGGAAAGGCTCTGGTGGTTTGTCTTCACATTATCCTGCTCCGGGTCAGACTCTGGTTCCAGCATGCAAGACTGGATGGACAAATTTTGGGAACTTGGGAAGAAAAAGTTGATCTGTTGGTAGATAACTGTATTGCTGGTATCAAACTACAAAAAGTGCAGAATGGGGTGGAGTGGAACACAGAACGCCCTGGAAGGGGCAGGGCATGAAATGCCTCATTCACATTTTAAAAACCCAGTAAAACAAGTTGCTCTAAAGACACTTCAGAACAGGGTCTGTGGAGCTACAATAATGAGGAATTCAGACCAAAGCATTGCAGTTGTACTTTATAAGAGAATGATTTAGATGTGAAAAAGAAGGGTTCAAAATAATATATCCACTTCAAAGGTTTCTGTTTGTGGATAATTTTCTCCACAGATTGAATGATGAACTTCAAATGCCCTTTTGCATTAAAGGAAATACATATGTTTTGCTTCTTCCCACAACATGGTAGTGACAGGATGAAATAAAACAATATTTTCTAAAACAATAAAATGTTCTTACTACTTTTGATCACAGTGAAAATCTAACCTTTCGAAAACAAAATTATTCCACATTTATGAGTAACAATAAAATTTGGAAAATATCTTATAATCCAGAGATTTATAGAGTAGCTATTGTCTGTAGCTCTGAGCAAATTACATGGTTGAAAATGTAGACAACCATCTACCAGACAGTGACTAACTGATACATTGACGTATCAATGTATCAGATTAACTGATACGTTGATGTATCAGTTAATAAATGCTATTGATGTCTGTCTCTAACTGTAGCTTGTTTTCCTGTTAAAGAATTCATAATGCATTCATTTCTTCCAAAGGCAATCCCAACATTGCCCTTGATGAGGATTCAATTATTTACAGTTAATTATAGTGTGTATTACACAATGAAGGATGTATGAAGACAGTTTTAAATCTAATGGAAAGGAAGTTTTACATCATGACATGAGAAAATTCAAAACCCAGCTAATGTTGACTTCACTCAATTAACACAATTATATAGTGATGAATTATTTTGAAGGCTAAGGCTGGTTACATTTAGATCCCTCCGAGAAAATCCCCTATTGTCATGGAAAATATTGAAATTTAATAGAAAATCTCCTAACTATAATCCAAAATCAACTGTTAGCTTTTAGGTTCAATTAGAAATTCCCACAAATGTTTGAGATACAACATAAAGAACTAAATGTTTTCAAAATCTACACATGCAGTTTCTAAATTGAGCAGCTCCAACTAATTGCTGTACTTGGATCTGGTTTTGCTGGGCTTTTTGGATCTTATATTTTGATAATTAATTCAAAGTATAAAACAAAAAACAAACTCAATTAGCTTAGCTTTTGAAACAAACAAAAAAAAGCTTACTTCCCTTCTGTAATGTGTAAAAACAGGTGTCTAAATGGTCAGGGCTAGGCAGTGCTGATGTCAGTCCTGAAGGCAGTGTAGGGCTTCGTTTGTCTAGTCTTACAAGTGAAAGAGTGCAAAATACAGGAGTGCAACATAAGCATTTACCTTTTCAGTGGAGTCATTTCAAAAGGTCAGTCTTGATTTCAAATATCTGAGGCAAAGTGATTTTCAGGCTGAGTAGTAACACAGTCTATTCTCATTGGTCTGTTTTTTTTTTTTTTACTGAGGTCTTGGACTTGATGTTACCTACCAACCAATCATTGAACATGGTGCCCAGATGGTGCTTTTTAAAATGCTTTAAAACTGGGTCATTAGGTTTTCATCAATCAAGGCTTTTAAGTGACCCTTTGAGTAAAAAGCAGTTTTGGGTACAGTGAAGGCTGATGAAAGGGTGATGTATTTTCTTCTAATATGGCCTCCTCTCTTTACCAACAGCAGATTCAAAAGTGCTGTAGAAAACTGGGCCAGTGGACAAAGACAGCATCTCATTCTAGCCCAAAGGTGCTGGTCTCTTCCACAGCAGTCAGCAGCTTCTCATACAACATGGAGAAGGACTGGTATGGTGGCAGGTCCAATCGATTGAAACATGTGTGAGCTCTGCGGAAGAAACCACATACAGAACAGTTAGCGATTAAAACGAGACAAATTACCTCTGACAGGAGGTGACTTACTGTCTGCTCATACAAAGTGCTGTCTATTAACCAAAAGGTCCACCTTGACACTTCATTCCCCAGCTGAGATCCCACCACACAGATCACCCCTCCCTCACAGAGCTCTACCAGAGTAGCAGCAATAAGCAAACACCTAGTGAAACAGGTGTTTGCTGAGCTTTTTATACAAACTGCAACACTCCTAAGGACAGATGTAACCTGAAAAGAAAGACTTGAGCAATAATGGAAGATCTCTGAATTATAACATAATTTATTGATACATATAATTTATTGATATTGGCATCTTATATGCTAAGATGTTTTACTTTGGCCTTGTTCCAGGTCAGGTTTTTTTTTCTCCCCATGTTATGGTGCACTTTTGGCCTGGAGTGCCCAGAGACCCCAAGACCGCTTCTTCTGAATTTGGATGGTGAGCCCCAGCCCAGAGAACCCAGCGATATGGTAGATAGTGACCCAACTGGTCACTATCCTTGAAATACTGAAGAGAATTGACTAACACATTGGAAAAGACTAGACGAATGCTGAATTGACTTACACATTGAAAAGACTGTTATTTATTTTTATTTTATTTTCTGTTTTAAAAAAATAAAACGTGCAATTTGGTTCAATTGTACATGTGGATCCACAATTGTTTATATCATTAAATTTTACTCTTTCTTATTAACACTTTGTACACTCCTTTGTTGTTATTCACACCCAGGCTCCCGAGAATTTAGAATCTTTTGATCAGGCCCAACTTTTTTTTAATATACTTTCATAGTATTAGTATTAGTCAGAGAAGTAAATTGATTCACCTGCCATTTACTATTATCAGGTGAATTTAAAGTAAATGTCCTTGTGGGTTACAATAGTCACTTGATTGTACCATAAAATGACACTATGTCTGGTAAACGTACATAGGTTCAGAATGACAGTGGTGATCGTGGTAGGACTTAGAAACATGTGTAAGCTCTGCAGAAGAAACTAAAGGGACTAAAATAAAAGTGAAAGCTGTGGATAAAACAGAAAATGTCACACCACCAATTTAGCAGTATTTCCAGATATTTAAAACTAATTAATAATTATCAATATCAACCAATATGAAGTGCTGATATTTTGAAACATTTTTAAGACATATTGTCCAGCCCTATTGTGAACCTTGTAGATGTCCCTATAAGACCAAAAAGAGCAATATAAACACAGTTGGGTTTTAATTTTTTTGTTATTCTTAAAGAATCTTTGAGAATTAGAATAGCAATTCTTAACGAGGTTCAAAGTGTCTTTTGTTTCAAACCTGCTAAAATTGATGGACGGGCTAAAGAGATGATTTGATTATCTGAATCAGGGTCTTAGATCTGAGGACTAAAGTTTCTCAGCCCTAATTAAACTGGATTAATTAGGGCTGAAACTGGCTAAAATGTCATCATGATCAGGCACCTGGGCAGTGAGGTGATCTTTCCCCACTTTTCCACACAGAACCTGCGTGGTCCATTGCTGCCACGCAGTGAAGCGAAGCCCTCGTATGGAATGCTTGACGTTCCTGTCACAAACTCAATAGATGGAGTCAAAGAGGGACCAGAATTAGTGTGGAAAACAAATATATTTCAGTTAAAGTTTCTTTATTTATTATTTTGTCTGAAGAGTGAATCTCATTATAAATTCATTACAAATTACTCAATGATTTTGGATTACAGTCAAACTTCAGATTATCAGAAAATCTTTCTTTTCTTAAAACAGAAAGATCTGTCGGTGCATATTTCTTATATGTCCAACATACATACTCCATGAACATTAAAAATACACATTCTTTACTTTTTGAATGAAATTATATAAATATTCTATTACACTAATATTTGGCTTGGCATCTTCTACATTCCGATCTACAAAGTAGCCTACCTGCAAGAGTCTTAATCTCTGCTCATTGTTGAACCGCTCCACTGCAGCCCAGAACCACCGGATCACAATATGGTTGTCATGGTAACCTGAAAACGACACACCCCGTTGTATCATTATGAACTGGGCCCGTATATATATATCATATTAAAGTTCCATGCCTTTCAGTACCGGAGACTTCCCAGTTGTTCTCACTAAGTTAAAATCAAAAGCGACAAATATGGTTCAGTGTATGCAGGAACATATGGTTCCATATGTATGCCACTACATATGCAACCAGAAAAAAGCAAAAACTGACAGATGGAACTGAAAGAAAGGAAGGAGACGAGATAAAGAGGAAACACACAAGGAAGGAGTGAAAAAAGAGAAAGTACAGCTGAAGTTGGATCATGGATGGAACTAAATTTTATTCACCTCAATTATAGCAAAACTCAAGTCATTATTTGGTCAAAACCTTACACTAAAAAACCAGACTGGGTACTTGGTTCTTTAGCTCCGTTTTGTCGGATTTCAGCCAGGAATCTTAGTTTTATTTTTGATAGCTGTTTAAAGAGAGATAGGTCTGTCGTTAAACCAAGTTTCTATCACTTGCGGATTTTAACAAAGATAAAATCAGATTTTTTAAGGATTTTGAAGGAATTATCCATGCCTTCATTACATCTAGTTTGGTTTATTGTAATTTTTATGTAAAGGTATGGATGAATCACTGATACATCGTCTTCAAGTGATCCAGAATGTAGCAGCTCGGCTTCTTAGAGAAGCATGACCATATAAGTTCAATACTGGCCTCCTTACACTGGCTGCCTGTTTCATATCAAATAGATTTTAAGATTCTTTTACCAACTTATAAAGTTTTAAACGGGTTAGCCATTCCTTATTTTCAGGATCTTTTGAAACTTCATTCTATGTCCAGAACTTTAAGATCAAACAATCAGCTGCTACTGAAAGTCCCTCGGACTCGCCTTAAGAGAAAAGGAAATCGGGTTTCTTCCGTTGCTGCTCCTATTCTATGGAATCATCTACCTTTCCAGATTAGATCTGCCCAAAGCCAGGCTTAAATCGCTTCTTAAAACTCATTTTTATTCTTTGTCATTTAATTGAGGCCTGATACTGTACAACAGCTCTTCTGTTGTAGTGTTTTTATTTTGTTTACTTATTATTACTCTTATTATTTTAACATTATATGTTTGTTTTTTTTGTATTTTCTGTTTCTTTTTATCAACTTATTTTATTATCAATTTTTGTTTAGCATTTGGTGCAGTTTTAACCCATTTTTAAAGTGCTATATAAATAAATTTGACATTGACACAATTGAGGAATGAAAAGAGGAAAATAGAAAATACTTTTATTTATGAGGGAGTAACAGAAAAAAATTACGGGAGAACTGAAGAAGTGAAAGTGCAAGACAGAGGAAAAAAAAAAAGTGATGACAGGTAAGTAAAAAATATAGGCCTACAATAGACTTCCGGCCGGAACACCGTAAAGATGGCGGCTCAGTAGAGAGTCTCCCCGGACAACCAGAGAAATTATTGAATTACTCCCATTCAGCTGAGTAATACTGCCTTACGAAAGCCAGTTAGAGGGAGTAAGACGAAAACAAAGCCCCAAAGACAATGCAATTGGAAGAGGGACGGCGAAAAATTTCACGAACAGGTAGTGCTAACGCATCGTAACCATAAGCTAATAGGACGGA
>CAEGAD010060282.1:0-39078 GCA_903067055.1 Poeciliopsis paucimaculata
TACATCTATCTGTTGAGGGTTGTCACATATATATATATATATATATATATATATATATACATATATATATATATATATATATATATATATATATATTGTAGTTTTACCTTAATTACTGCTCTGAATAATTAAGGCAGTAATTATTGTGGGGTTTTTAAGCAATTTGCCTTTTTTGAGTCTGTATATTCCAGTTAATGATTAATCAGTTACTAAATAAGTTGACGATTATTTCAGTAATCAATTTATTGGGATTATTCCAATTAATTCAGCCATAATAAAAATATAGTGACTTGTAGGAGGAGCTGCAGGGCTGATATGACTGAGAGCCAGAAGGGAAAATTATTCCTCTGTTTCCAACACAGGGATTCGGAGGAGCAGCACTACTCCTGCTCTTCTTCATTTCGCTCCTCCAGAAATCATCTCATATTTTCCTGCTTTTTCTCTCCCTTCCCAGAGCAGAACAGAAGCCATCTACCTCATGCCACTTCCTGTCACCTTTTTCAAACCCTCCACCTCCATCCCCCCTGCAGCTAAACGTCAAGTTCCAGTTTTCATCCCCACAAACAGGAAGCTTAGCCGTTAGCCACTGTTAGCTCACATTATTTAATTCTATTATTTATTTGTTTCAAGGATAACCACTTGAGATGCATCATCTCATTTTCAAGCGGTTAGCTCCCATTAGCTTCAGTGAGCCACTGTTAGCTCCCATTAGCCACCGTTTCCTCTGTTAGCTCCAGTACTCCTGTTAGCCACTATCATCTCCCCTAAGCGGATCCTAGCTAGGTCCAGTTGGCCACTGTTAGCTTTCGTTCACCAGTGTTTGCCCTGGTTAGCTCTCATTAGCCCGTGTTAGCTAGCTTCCGTTAGACCCCACTAGCTCCTGTTAGCCACTGTTTGCCCTGGTTTTCTCCCATTACTTGTTTCCTCCTGTTAGAAACTGTTATCTTTCATTAGCCCCTATTAGCTAGCTCCTGTTAGGCGCCGTTTTCCCATTAGCCTGTTAGCTAGCTCCTGTTAGGCGCCATTTGCCCTCATTAGCCCATTAGCTAGCTCCTATTATGTGCCATTTTCCCCAATTAGCCTGTTAGCTAGCTCCTGTTAGTCCCGTTTGCCCCCATTAGCCCTTTAGCTAGCTTCTATTAGGTGCCGTTTGCCCCCATTAGCCCTTTAGCTAGCTTCTGTTAGGCGCCGTTTGCCCCTTCTACAGCACCACTGCGATCGTCTCTCAGGAAAACTGAAAACAAACCAAGGCCTCTGATATTTCCTTCCCTCTGTTCAATTAAACATGACCTCCATCTGCTTCATTGTTTTGCTTCGGTTTCTCTTTCGCAATATTGACTCTGGTTGTTTCTGTGATTGTTTCTTAAGACTGTGTTTTATCTTGTTATAACCACAGATGTGCATATTAACACTGGAGGAACATGTTAGCAGGGTGTGTGTGTGTGTGTGTGTGTGTGTTTGGAGATGAGGGGATGGGTTTGTTCTGCTTTAAGGTTCTGTGCCAAATCTTTTTCAGAACATTCAATTTCTGTTCATGTGCCATATTGAGAAATTTATGAAATCATAATTAAAAAAACACGTTTTTCACAAATTTGCAGGTGAGATTGTGTTGCTTGTTCTCTTCCTGCCGTTTCCGGCTCGGTTCTGCCGATCCGCCCCGGGTCCGCCTGTGCGTGTGGGTGTGTTGTCTGTCTGAGCCCTAGCGCTGTGTTTGTAGCCTGCGGTGATCACTTAGCTCCAGCAGGCTGGGGTTTGCCAAGAGGTCAGCTTCTCTGCGCCTCTGACTGCGGGTTACTGTCGCCGTCCTCGCCACGAGCGCGTCTGTAAAAGACGAAGCCCTGGGGTTAAAACGCGAAGGCCTTCTGCCTTCACGTTTTAAAGATGTGAAGGATAAATCATTCAGTTAAAGACGCAAAAACTCCACATAAATGAGGATTTAGATCCTAAACGTGTAATCTGTAATCCCACAGGTGTGGGATTACAGATTACAGATGAATAAAAGATCTGCTGTTTTGATTGACTTGTAATGCATTTTAGCAATTTATTAAATAATAATTAGTGACAGGTTGCTACGTTTTCATAATAAATCATTTCAATTGTTAGGATTATGCATTTTCCAGGATCATAATGGCATTTTACAGCACAATCAAGTCACTTTGTCATCATGGAAAATAATATAAAGTGATAAAGGTGAGGCAGGCAGTTCTCTTGCCTCATGGCAGAGGGCGCTCATGATCCCAGAGATTGTGTCTCCACAACTGCAGAGTAAGAGACAGTAACAGCGAGTTAGCCATGGAGCTAGCCATACAGTAAAGTCAAGTGCAGCGATATATTTATAGTTTTCTCCTTTCACAAATCTCAAGGTGAGATCGTCTGGCTTGTTCTCTTCTTTCTGGGACTCATTTGGAAAAAAATTATTACAAAAATTTAATTGAATCTCGGCAAAAGAACAGGAGTTGGGTTTCTCTTTGAAAACATTAGCTCTATTTCAAGAAAGTAAAAATCTTCTGAGTGAAAATTAGGTTTAATGTGTTTAGATTTAATGCAAAAAGGCTGGTTATTAAAATATGAATATTTTGTACTGTACCTAATTAAAAAAAAAATCTTCATGTAAAAATAAAATCACCAATTTTAGCCAATATTGACTTTGAGTTGTGGGCCACAGAAAATCATTTGAGGGCCCACAAATGGCCCGTGTGCCGCACTTTGGGACACTCTTGATTCAGACCAAGCTTTTTTTAATCAGATTATTGTAATCCAGTTACAAATGATGTTTTAGTCCTGCAGCCTTTGTGTGGGAGAACGAGAGGAAAACGGCAAGAAGGAGCAGAAATTTCAAACAAATCGTCCCGTTTTACATGATATCATGTTAAACGAGGTTTAAATCCCACATGCGTGTAATGTGTCTGTACTTTAAGATAAGCTTCAGCTTGAGATTAAGCAGGAAGTTATCATCAGCGAACGAAGGAAACTTCAAAATGCTGATGCGACGCCACCTTGGCTGCCGTCTCACTGAGTGGATTATGCAAAGTTGCCTCGCAGTTCTCATTTTCACCTCGCCGCCGCTCGTTTCAATGTGACCCGGGGGCGGAGCGGGAAGGACACGAGAGATAAGAGGAGACTTCATGAAATCCCGGCTAATTTAAACGTGACAGAACAGCGCGGCGACCCGATGGCGGCGCCGCTTTACCTCTCTGGGTCAATCAGTCGGGATGGGCGCGGAGGAAGAGCAAACGAGGAGAGGCAGGAGGGGTTTTTCCAACTAACTGGCAGCTGATGAAACACTTTTAGACTTTTGTGAAGCAAAATGTGAAATTTTAGTTATTCTATTTCTATCTCAACTGTTTATAAAAACAGCTCAACCACTTAAAAACAAATATCTACCTGTGTTTTTTTTTTTTTTCCATGTTTCTGGTATCTGAAAAATGAGCGGGTTCTAAAACCTCTGGAATGTACGTCACAAATCAGCAAAGCCAAACTCGTTACTGCAACGGCAGTGGAATTCCACTGAGCTCCGTCACCTAGCAACCGGAGCTGAGCTCCAGCTCATTTGGTCAGCTGTGCAATGGCTGCTGGAAAAGACAAGGTTTTTGTTTTGTTAACTTACCATCCAGAAGCCACTTGATGCATTCTTGTTGGTTGTGCAGGAGGCTCCACTTCTGCTTTTCAAGTTTGTACGGCTGTATAATTGTGTATGTTTGTAGCCATTTTCATGTGTAAACATTGAGTTGGGGGGCAACTTAACGTAGAGCTGAGGCGTAAATACCTGTCCAGACACGATATGAAGGTTTAGGTTCATCACATTTTCTTTGCACAAAATTATTCTTAATATTTTAGTTGCTCAGTTCTGTCTGTTTTTAGCTCCTTCCAGAATGAGCTTTTAGAGCTTTCAGTCAAAATAAGCTACTGCTGGCCACGCCTCCATCTCAATGTTTACGCTTTTAGTTTTTCTTAACGTGGCCCTAACACCCTGACAATGTTTTTGTTGGCCAAATATTATATATCTTGATTTTCAAGGCCCACAAATGGCCCATGGACCACACTTTGGTCACCCACTTTGATCTAAGAAAACCCAGCTGTCTGCATAATTTCACTCACTTTCAGCAATCCATCCTCCTGAACAAGCATGTGGCAACAATGGGAAGGAAAACAAGTCAGACATCTTGCTAAATGAGTAAAAAGTTGGTTTTCCTTCTAGCAGCTTGTTGAGTTTTACAGGAAACGCGTCTCGTGGAGAATCGTGATGTTTTCGTCACGTCCGCTGCACGTTGCTCCTCCTGGAGGCGAAGGCCGCCATCCGTCCAGCCTGTGAAGGTCACTGGCAGAAAAAAGGTTCCTTTAATTTGGCGTCAGGTGATGAACGGCCGCCGCCGTCTGCACCGACACAGCTGTTGTAAAGCGTAACCTTGGAGACGGGGGTTAATCATCCGTCTCTTTCCCTCCCCTTTAATCTGCCGTTCAGGTGTTTCACTGTATTCGCTCCTTCCCTTTTAAGCTCTCCGCCATCTTTGTGTTCGTCCTGCGGAAGGACATTTGTTTTGCTGTGGGGACAGAAGAGGATCGACGTCGAGAGATGAGTTATTGATTAGGAACCAGTGAGCAGGAGAACGAAGACGGGGCGACACGCATGTGACACAACCTGCATGTAAAATCTCCATAGCAACACAACCAGTCATGCATGCAGCGTAAACAGCAGCAGGGTGTTTACTCTGCTACTTAGTTTGCAAACTAAATATAAATGTTGCTTGTAGATATGTTGTGTAAACTCTACATACATATTCAGTTAACAAGATAAATATTTTATTTGGAGTCAAATCTTTAGTTAGTTAACTTTTTAGTTCACTGTTTAAATATTCACTTTGGAGCTAAATATTTAGCATCAAAATTTTTAGCTTCCTAACTAAATATTTAGTTTGGAGCTATAAATGTAGCAATGAGCTCATCATTTAGTTTCCTATTAAACTTTTAGTTTGCAACTATTTAGTTTGCAAACTTAACATTTAGTAATCAAGCTAAATGTGTAGTTTGCTAGTTAGCTACAATATCCAATGTCTGAGGCCTTCAGGAAACAGCTGGTGATGCTGTTTATTTAAGGCTATCAGAATAAATGGGGCTGAATAGAAATCAGAATCCAAGATTTTAAATATATTTTCTCATCTTTAATTTGCTATGAACTACTAAGTGTTACTCCATCACATCTCTAACCCTCCGTTTGGCATTTTTGCATCAGGTTTTTTTTTTTTTGTGCCTTCAGCTTTGGGACCACGTAACCATGGTTACCACAAAAATTTACATGCAGACAGAAAGTAGATTTCAGACGCTGCGATTTCCCCCGATGCAGCCGGTGTTTGTGCAAACATGAAAAACTCGTCACAGTCTGTGGATTTTCCGTAATCACACAGGACTGAACCGGACCGGACTGAACCTGACCGAACCGGACTGGACGGGAGATCTGCATGAGATTTCTGTGTTTCTGTCACATCTAAATGTTTCAGATCTTTAACTATTTTAAAATAACCGGAGATTTTTAAATGTGTGAAACGGTAAAAGAAGCAGAAACGTTTTTAATCTTCATTGAAGGAAAATTGTTTCAGTTCAGCATAAAGGTTCTGCTCAAGGTCACGGCACAGCATCTCAACAGGATCCAAGCCTGGACTTTGACTAGGCCACCAAAAAACTGGAAAATATGGAAAAAAGGCAAATCGGAGTTAGACAAGATGGATGGAAGGAAAGAGGCCTATTCCAAACAAACTTGAAGCTCTGTCACAATACTGCGGCACCAAGGAAGGTAATAAAAACAAAACTACTAGCAACAGCTTTGTGTCCGATTTAGTGCTACATTAATCGGACTTTTGCTTTTGGGTGAAAAGGTTGGAATTGGCCGTTTAGTCTGCGGTGAAGAAGCCGGATTTGCCTGCTGTGTGAACGTAACAAGCCATCAGCAGAAGGAGATGAGAGTTCTAGAGCTCCAGTGTTGGATAATTATTATCTGCTATATTCAGTTTTCAGGCTTCTGCAGACTTGAATAAATGGGACAAAATCTATAGAAATGTGACGCAATTAAGAATGCATTACAGGTAATCAGCATCCCACGCCTTGTTGGGTAGATCTGAGACTGAGGTGTTTTTTTGACATCAGGGAAAAGTTGCTCTCTCTTTTTTCCATGTGTTTTTGATACATGTGGAGCTTCCTGAAATGGCCTATTCCAAACAAACTCGAAGCTCTGTCACAATACTGCGGCACCACTTCACCATATTTGACCCATATCCCGGTTTTCACTGCAGTCTTTTCACCCCAAAAAGACCTAAATAAATTGTTAGCAAGCTCAAATATTTAGTAATAGGTTGAATCTAAACATTTAGATTACAACCAAGTTAGTCACAGTAAGAAAATATAAACTTATGAGAAAGGTCATAAAATTATGAAACTAAAGTTGCAGTTTTATGCAAATATAGTCGAAATTGTGCGAGAATAAAAGTAAAATTAATTAATATTGAATTTCAATATTATGACATTATTGTTGAAATATTACTTTATTTTCATCAATTTATACTTTATTCATGTAATACTTTGTCTTCATTTTCGTAATATTACAACTTTTCTTGTGTTACTTCAGATTTACTACTTTATTCTCATATTATGACTTTATTCTAATTTTTTTCATTATTATGGTCCCAATATGGTGTCATATTAGCATAAATATTTAGCTTTTTTAATTAGTATGTATTGTTTTTAATCAGGAAAAACTTCACTTCAATTTGTTTTAAGTGTATATAAGCATGAAATAAAAATGCTATATTAAAATGCTACATATTTAACTTGTTGACAACGGCCGCGCAGAATAACTGGAAGGGCCGCAAATGGCCCTCTAGCAGCACTTTGGACATCCCTGTTTTAGAGCTTACTGAAATTTAAATTACCCATAATGCACTTCTGTTGCAGCGCTGCACACGTCGGACTTGTTTACACTCGGTGGAGGGGGCTTGATGAGTAAACATAATTTATAGTCGGGCGCTCAGCGGCCACCTCTCCGGCTGCCTGTAGGAACCAGTGGCGGGTTTTATTTTATGTTTTTTGCAGTGTGTTGCCTGGTAAATGAGCCAGCAATAATAATAATAACAACAACAACAACGGAAGTGGCGTGTGGAGTGGAGGTTGAGGAAAAAATAAATCGTGGGAAACGGAAAGAAAAGAAGGAGGGATGGAGGAAACGCACGATCGATGATCAGTGAAGTAGCATTAGCATTGTTCACACATCTCTTTTCCTCCTGCGGCCCATCTCTCTTCTCTTGCTGCAGCGTTGCCATGGTGACCGAGAAAGGTGGGAATACCTCTGTCCTTCAGAGAGAGAGATGGAAAGAGATGTGGGCCCGACCCTGATAAATCTAACGTTTCCCTTCACAAAAAAAGGAATTCTGGAAAAAAAAAAAAAAACATTTGGGAGAAAAACGTAATTAATTTTCTAGACTCAGGATGCAGAGATAAACTTTTTACACCTGCGGTACCGATAGCCAAGGTTCTGATACCGACCCGGAACATTTTACCTGGGATTTTTTGTCTATTAAATGTCTTAGTTCACTTTAAATGAGACAAAACAATCTTAAAGTAACTTTTCAGAAACATAGAGGAGATTGTTTTAAGTAAATAAATATTCTTTAATATTAATTTAAAGTTTTAGTGAAATTATAGAAAAAGTGTCTTGCTAATAATCTACCAGTGGAACTAGAATGTATTCATCACTATTATGCAATTAATTTAAATGCAAAATGTACATATTTTATACATTAATTACTTGGTTTAATTACGGCTCTGAATATGTTGGTTTTTCAGCAAATTGATTTTTTATTTTTATAAACGACAGTTAGTCAATTGCTAAATTAGGTGATAATTAATCACAATTAATCGCTTCAGCCCAAGTTAGTGTTCTTCAAAGTGGGGGTCGTGGCCCCCTGGAGGGCCGCCAGGTGGCGTGAATGGGACCTCAGGAAGTTGGAGGGAAGATGAGAAAAAACATTTTTAAATAATAAAAAAAATATAATTTTTTTTTAAACCAGTTTTTTTATATACATATCTGTCTTTCAGTCTTTAGTATAAAACAAAAGTTGATGATGATGGAAATAGCCTTTGTTGTCTCACAGAAAGCAAATTTTTTGATTGGCTGCCTGTCAAATTTATCAAGCTGTTTTCTCCTGAAGCTGGAAATACAAAAGTTCCTGACAAGAAAAACAAACCATATAAACTAAGGGATTGAATAAAATCAGATTAGGTTACAAATTTTCTTATCAAAAGAGGAGATTGCGATGGAAATGTTTATGTGTCACATAAAACAGAACTTGTACAAGCTAAAATCAGAAGGTATGAGGTTAGCATGTATGCTATAATAATAATACTAACTGTGAGTTTCTCCATCAGGCGTTTGACCTCTAACTCGTCACGGTGACCTTCAGGGTCGCCATGAGGGACCCACTCCAAGCCAGCCTGTCGTGTTCGTCTCCTTCCCGTTTCGCTCTCACCTTCGTGCCAACCTGCTTCAGCGATCCTCCTCGAATTCATTTTATTGGCAGCTAGCATTTCCATGGAAACATCTCGAAACCATGGCAACTGTTCCAACCGAGCCAAGCGCTTTCAGAACTGCTGCACACTCTGCTTCTGCTCTCCCTCGCGCTATTTTTACCCCTGTCTCCTTCCTCCTCTCCGGTTTACCTGCTCTCAGATATTCACGCGTTACACCTGTGGGATTACAGCTACAGCCACAGAGCGACTTCATGGAGGAAAATCAGCTCTGGTTTGAAAACTCAGCCATCCTTAAAAGGTCTTAAATTCATTCATCTAAAACGGACACCTTAAAATGTCTTAAATTAATTGAAAAATCATAAATTGACCATAAATACATTGATCATAAGTCTTACATGTAGTTTCATATTTTAAGTAGTTTTAGTTTTTCTGGCTGGATTTTACTGTGACATGCTAAGTAGCTGCTAACATACCCTTGCTAGCTAGCTACACTGTAAAAACACAAGATCTTACTAAGTAGTTGTGGTCTACTAAATTAACGATTCAACAATAAAGGAGCTTGTTTTAAATGAATAATTTCTTAATATTGATGAAAACGCTCTAGTTCCAGTCGTGGATTATTTCACTTAATGGGAAAAATATTTTTTTTAAGTGAAATAGCCTGCCAGTGGCGCTAGCACTTTTAAAAATATATATATTAAGGAATTATTGGCATAAAATAAGCATCCGTCTTGCTGAAAGGTTACTTCTAAGTTGGTTTAGTCTTATTTCAAGTGTACTAAGATATTTACATTCGAAACTTGACCAAAAATACTTAAGATTTTGTGTTTTTGCAGTGTAGCTAGGTGGCTTTTTTCAGGAGTTGGCTGATCAATGTCTGTCTTTGCCTTTGGCTCACTTCTGCTTCCAATTCAGGCCATTTATTTATTTGAGATTTTCTTTTGTACATTTCTGTCACAGTGTATGTCTTAAATTGTATTCATAATAGTTATAAAAATGTCTTAAATTTGAGTTGGTGAAACTTGTAAAAACCCAGAAGCTTCACATTAAGCAGGTTTGCAATTCCTAGTTTAAAGAAGTTGGAAGATTTGTACATTTGTCCTAAAGTAAAATTCATGCACCTTTCAGGCATTTTCAAGGTAAGCTTTCAATTCACTATTACATATAATTGTTTTTTTTTATATCTAATATAAAAAAAATATCTTCTGATAGTATTCTACATACAACAGCAGGTACTAAACTAAAGTATGTTTGTTCACCAGACAGGGCCCAGAATGTGCCAACACTGCAAAAATACAAAATCTTACCAAGTATTTTTGTCCAGTTTCTAGTGAAAATGTCTTAATACACTTAAAACTTACAAGGAACTTTTCAGCAAGAAATGGGAGCTAATGTTTTATGTCAATAATTCCTTAACCCTGTATGGCATGACTTTTTATTCTTTTGGGGAAAAATATTTTCCTGCATTCTTTGGGAGCTTGGTGGTAAAAACATAGCAATCATAAAATCGGACCAGATTCGGGTTTGTTGCCTCCGGGCTACATTGCGTCTAAAACACCAAGGCTTTCTATAGTGATTATGAGAAATTAAATACAAATCAAACAAAAACTATATTCATTAAAAAAAACAAACTTTTGTTGACAGAAATAAATCAGACATTGTTCCAATTCACCAAATATAATATAAACAACTAACTTTCATTAATGAATGGTACATGGATGAAATGTTTTCCTATCATAACAGAAAATGACTAAATTGACATTGTGACCAAAAAAAAATGTAAAAAAAAAATCAAATATTGCAAAAATGCAAAGTCTAACCACATATTTTTGTTCTAATTTCTAATGTCAATAACTTATTACCCTTTAAATAAGACAAAACTAACTTAGAAGTAAATTTAAGCAAGATAAAGGACATTAAATCCTTAATATTGATATTAGTTTCATATAAAATTTTAAAAATATATGAAATATTTTGTTACTGAATTATTTACTAAAAACAAGCTTCTATTTCTTGCTGAAAAGTGACGTGTAAATTAGTTTTGTCTTAATTCGAGTGGACTAAGTTTACTTGCTAATATTTTGTTTTTGCGGTGTAATATTTAAATATTTCCATATTTTGTAGTCTAATTGTCTGAATGAAAACTGCTCAAGGCGTTTTTTTTCCTTTCACCGTTTGACAGCAGATGAGTCTCTGTAACACTGAATTCAGCAAGCAAGCAAGAAAATAAATGCTCAACAGCAGCACACTGTAAAATAATAACACTATTACTAAACATAATGCAGATGAAAGCGCAGCCATATAGACAAGTCTGTTCCCCACAGACCTCTGGATTTGCTCAGTGGGACAGAAAAACAATTACAGCAGCATGAAATGAATAAAAGGTATATTCAGCTATCTGGGTCCTTTGAAGATGGTTGAGGACGAGTAAGCAAATCTAATTCAACGGTGGCAGTTTTTTGGTTGCAGAGGAAAAAAAATCCCAAAGTGCAGAGATTAGACGGCAGTACTGGCAGCTTCTTCTTCCTCACCGGGGAATCGTTTCTGTGTGTGTGTGTGTGTGTGTGTTGGATTGCAACAGACCAATCTGCTCTGCAAAAGGAAAAAAAGAAAACGAAGTCGTCCATGTCTGCAGGATCCTGGGAGCTGATGATGAGGTGAGGACATTATGATCGAACGCATGCAGAGAAAACAAAATGAACACATTTGAATGGAAAGAGAGAATTTAACAAAATAAATCAAGAATCCAACAACAGCGCGTCTTTCCTATGAAATTCATCCCGTTTCTGGAACCACGTTAGACGGTGCAATGCAGGAATAATTTAAAGTTTGAAGATTTCGCTACATATTCGATAAAGAAACATAAACACGCCACACATCGGCCTTTACCGTGGCTTTGATTCTTCAAATTTAACAAAAACATACAGATAAAACATTTTCTCAATCCCATTCACAACACCACTTTACACCACTGCCAACAACCAGGACTATATTTTGTGTTCAATATTTTTTTGATACGCATTTTGAAAGGTAATAAAACAATTTTCCCATTGAAACTTGATGAAATAAAGTGGCAGTATGAACAACCTATTTATTACCTAAATAGGTTTTATTATTTAGGTAATGAATAGTAAAACCTACAACAAGTTGTTCTTTTATTTTGAAGAATCACATCAGTTTGGTTTTCAGGGGGAAGTTATTTTAAAATGCTAGGATAACTAAGAATATGTGGTCATAAGGGGAGTGTTTTTTAGTGAGCGAAGTCTGTCACAGGATCCAAGGTTTGTTTTTATTACAAAAGGAAGACCAACATAATTTATAGCTGCTTAAGTTTAGCAAAAAATAAATTCAACACAAAGTGTTTAAATGCTGTAGCATGCGACGTATAAACTACGCAACATAAATGAGGAGACAGCAGCAGAAAATGACAATCATAAGCTGAAAACCTTTAGAAGTATAACGTCATATAATTATGTCGATTTTAGTTCTGAAAATGATTTTTAAACTTTTTACTACTGCAAGGTTAAGGGCCAATCAGAAGAATCCGATGTTCAGGAATATATATTAAAGACTTTTGAACACAGCGTTGTTCCATATATGCGACACGTCAGTCACACAACAATTCAGCACAATGAATGTCAACTTTTCTTATGCTACAAATGAGTCTCTGTACAGCTAGCTTTGCTAACATCACGTCCACAGAGCTTAAATTGTTTAAGCTTCCTTTCCAAGTGACAATAAAAGTTGGACGAAGCGCAACTAAGTTTACATGTCGCCATATTTAATGATTTATGTATTACTGACGATTAGACGTCTTCTCCCGCGCAGAGGAAACCACTGCGCATGTCCTGGAGGAGGCGACGGGTGACGACAGAACCTTAATTAGTCACGTGATTGCTTTGATTTTTCCAGCTCCTTGAACTTCACATTTTAACGAGAACAAATCGCAAAGCGGCTTGGCTGTAACGAGTAACACGACGGTTCTGTAGAAATGTAGTGAAGTAGAAAGTACAGATACTTATTATAACATGTAGTGGAGTAAAAGTCGAAAGTGTCCAAGATTAAATCTACTTAAGTAAAGTAACCGAACCGAACCGAACCTCAGAGTTTCCCCTTCAACCGGAGCGCCATTAAAAACGTACAAAACACGAGATGCTAACCAGTTTGTTCCATACATGCTAGGCTACATGACGGTGCGCATCGTCTCCATGGTTACCAACGGTTAGACAAAGCGAACCTTCTCCATAATGCGATATCGAATATCTTTAAAGTCTTATCTACTTATAAAGTTTATGATCGCTAATCTTCTTACCTTGTAAACGAGTGTCGGCTGTCTGTTTTCTGACTGGCTTTAAAGGAGGCGTTGGTTGTTTTAACGTCCATCATGGCGGAGTTACGGAGAGCGTGACGTCATGCGCAACAGTTTGATATATATGTGTATATATATATATATATATATATATATATATATATATACACATATATATCGGTTTTAGTTCTGAAAACGATTTTTAAAAAAATTGTATCACGAATTTTACGCATGTTTTGATGAAATTAAGAATTTTTTATGAATTTTTTTTTAAAACAAACTTTTTACTGTTTCCTAACTTTACATCTGATCATGTAAGAAACTTTTTTCTTATCCTGTGATTATTGACAGGTTTCCTTCCTATAAATAACCCGTCCAGTCCATGTTTTTCTCATGTTTATAGGATTTTTATGACCGTTATCTCCCTCACACTGTGCAGATGGATTTACATACAGAGTATGTGATTCATTTGTGTGTGTCAACACATTTAACACCTCCACACATTTGCATGCCTGTGCACACCCACACAATACTTATGTGAACCTTCTGTTGCTTATATTTATAAGTGAAAACCTAAAACTGTCACTGCTACATCACAGCTGCCCAAATTGTTTTTACTCCCAATCTTGGTGCTTTAAAAAACTGTAACAAAATGTATAAGTCATGGAAATGGTTTTGACAGCAGCCTGTTTAACTGGAACCAGCAGGAAGCCAGTAAACATGAGTTACCAAGTGGTTTTCTAAAGCAGCTTCCTTGAAATATTTTCCTTTTTTCTGGTAGTTTTGGTTCAGTCTGGTGCTTAAAACTAGAGTTCAAATCATAAATGGTCCAAAAATGTGATATTTTAAAATAGAAAATTCATATTTTGGGGTATTCTTCGTCTTTTTGGGATTTCTGGGAGAAGCATCAATGTCTATTAAACTTAGCTTTTTAGTATGAATAATAATAAAATTTATCATAAATGGCCAAAACTTTGACAAATAACCCTTATTCTTGGTATGTGTAGAATATACATCAATAGGCATATTTCAGTTGAAAATATATAATGTCAAAAAAACAAAATTTTTGTGTTTCCATTAAGTAAGAAATCCAACAAAAATCTCCTGTAAATCAATTTGTTCCTGCCATGGGTCATTAAAAAAACACAGCACTCCATCTTTCTCCTACCACTTCCTGTCGTCTTCTTTGTCTTTTCCGCCAGTAGAAACATCCAATTGTCGATCATAATATGCAAAAAAGTCTATGTATTTTTCCAAAATACACCAATTTCAGGAATTCAGGAAAAACCACCTCAACTTAGCGCAAAAACATTTTAACCAAAGAGTTGCTGGGTTTCATTTAATTTATTTTCAGAATTTCAGTTTGCGCGTACAGAACCCATGTTTTAAAACGTTCTTATCCTCTACATAAAGGCTCTTTGGTGAATATTTTTGGGTTATTTTGAGGAAACTAGCTAATTTTCGAGCTGAGAAGAAACATTATTTCAAACTGGAGTCACCAGTGAAAATCTATATAAAAATAAACACCAAATGTGCTCAAATTTTAAATTTCAGTTTTTCTGAGGATATCAGGGACGTTTGGATCAACAAAATTATCCTTTTCGTAGATTTTTCCACAAAGATTTCAAAGACTGAATATTTTCAGAAAAACTTCAGAATTAAGGTACTTTTAAACAACAAAAAACAAAACAGATTTATTCTTAAAATTGTTAAGAATACAATTTTAAAAATAATGTTAATAATGTTAAAGGTTTGTTTAACAGGTATAGTAAGATATAGTAATAAACTATGTTGGATTCCTGTTGGTGCATTTTAAATTCAGATGTTGCCATATTTTCTTGTAAATGTTTCAAACATTTTACTTAGACTCTAAATAAATGAACGTAAAGCTCTAATTTTAGAATTTATGGCAGGTTTGGCTCCATCTGTTTCAATAGGAAATCCTCGTCACAGTTGCGCCCTGTGGGAACGTCCTATAAAATTATCTTTACTGGAGTAAATCCAGCTGGGAATCTGCTGCCACTTCGGGGATCTTTCAACAAGGCAGGAAGCGTGGGGATAAAAATACGCGGCCCTCTGACCCGGCGGTACCTGGGGAACGGGACGAGCTGTGATGAAGGGAAAAGGACGCCTGATTCTCCGCTGACCCGGTCCGTGTTTCTGGGAAATGGATGGTGGCACTAAAATAAAGCAGCTCCAAATTACAAAAGGAAAGCATCCAGAAACCTGATTTCCACACAAACTCCCCATTTCTCCCCATTTTTCTACTATTACAGCCAAAGTAGAGACAGGAAACTGCTTTCCTGCAGTTTCATTCTCATTATCTGACTAAATGTTTCTGGTTATTTTGGGGAATAACCTAACCCGAGCTCTGCTTTTTATAAACTGATAATCTTAGTGTTATCATTAAGATAACACTAAATATTAGTTTATTTAAACCGTTTTGTACTGGTGTTAGCAGAACTTCTTCATGTCAGATATTCTGATTTATTCACTGAAATTCAGACAAACGATTTTAGACAGTTTGGAAAATATTTCTACAACTTTATGTTTTAATGGTGTAAGATGGATGGATGACAGATTGTTGGATGGATGGATAATTCTTTGTTTTAACATCAGATCATTAAAAGTTCATGTTTATTTTTTACTTTTAGCTGCTCTTCTTTCTTATCTTTCTGTCCATTTCTTCGTCCTTTCTGTCTCTCATCTTCCTCCTTATTTGCCGCCTTTTCCGTGACGTTTGCCTGAAATCCGTCCCGGTTGGGTTTCATCGTTGGTTCTCCTGACCGGACGGTTCCCAGCGCCTCAGATGAGTCGGGTTGACCCACACTTGACACAAAGCCTGTGAAGTTTGAATTTCACTGGCGCAGTCGGTTTGATGAGCGCCTCTTCTGCCTTCCTCTCCTCTGCCGGACACATCTGAGAGACCAATTTCTCCAAACCGGTGGACTTTCAGCAGATGGAACCGCTGAAAATGTGGGACACTGAATTTTTCAGAATAAAAAGCTTTTTCTAGGCAGCTTATCATCTAATTTTAAAGCGTTTTTGTTTTAGGGTTTTTCCCTGGTTGGTGCGATGATGCAGTCAAGCTTTAGCCTTCATCCACCCTGAGATACATTGAGCTCATTACATGGGTCACGGCCCCAGGGAGGATTTGGGCTCTTCAAACAATGAGCGCGATAACGCAGAATGTAAGTCACACCGGCTTTCATTAGAGGAGCCGCAACAACAGTTTCAACTGTTTACTTTGTTCCACACCGTTTCTACCAACGTTTACTTCCTGACCATGGCATTTTATTGTGGAGAAAAGAAGAAAAATTCACATTTTTGCACATTTTTGTACTTTCATTTGGGTTTCTGCTGCTTCTGAAAACAACCGAAGCACTTAGAAAATCCACCCAGTCGTTTTGTCATTATTCAATAACCTAATGTTTTTTTAAGTGTCTGGAAAACGAGTCACTTCAAAAACCTCCAGAATGTAACGTCATAAATCAGCAAATCAACCGTTGCCTAGCAACCCCAGTGGAATTCCGCCCGTTGCCTAGCAACCCTGGTGGAATTCCGCCCGTTGCCTAGCAACCCCGGTGGACTTTTGCAGCTGAACTGTGGTGCGGACCAAAAACAGCGAACTCTGGTCCGCTTACAAACATGATGGGAATAAAGTCAGAATGTAAATGACGCTTTACTCATTTACGATTTAATTCTTGGAATATTACTATTTTCGTACAACTTTTTTCTTGTAATATTGCGGCTTTAGTGCAGTATTATTTTGTCTTTATTCTCAATAGATTTTTTCGTAATATTAAAACTTTATTCACAAAATTGACTTTATTCTCGTACAACTTTTTTTAATAATTTGAAACTTTGTCTTTTCAAAACATAAACAACAAATTATAATATTGTAATTCTCGTACAACTTTTTTTTGTATCGTTTCAACTTTATTCTCTTGCAACGTTTTTGTAATTTACGACTTTATTCTCATACCATCATTCTTGTAATATTTAAATTTTATTCTTGTGACATTATAAATCTCGTTTTGTATTATTTCGACTTTATTCTGGTAAAATTATGAATTTATTGTCGTACGACTTTTTATTCCTGTTTGACTTTATTCTGGTATTATTTTGTTTTTATTCTGGTACTTATATCCTAATTCTCCGTCGTAGATTCCCGATTGGACCAATCCAAACCTTTCTGTTTCTGTGCTGTACATTAAACTCTGTGAAGTTTTGGCGAGCAGGTCAAAGGTCGCGGTCCTGTGTGTGTCTGTTTCATTTTTAGTTGCTATACTGTAATTACCCCGATGGGACTCGCGGCTCTCTTTCACTCCAAGTCTGTGATTTAATGTATAATTACTTGCATAATTACAGTTCCCTCCATCCCACTGTTTCAGGAGGTCTGTTTCTGTCTCACTTCGCTCACACGCACACAACCGCAGCCACCCTCCCCCCTCCCCCGCCTGCTGCTGAGGCTTGTCACTTCTCTTTGTCTCGTCTTCGTCTCAGTCAGGCCTGTTCTAATATTGGAAAGGCAGCAGCAGATACAGTGGCACTGCCATGCTAACTTATTAATTATGCAGTCGCACATCACAAACTTGTCGAGCCTTAAGGTTTGTCACAGGGAACGTGGGGAAAACAAAACACTCCATTATTATTTCATTTTATTTTTCTTCTGGTAAACAGCAGCGGCTTCACCCAAACCGTTCTCCTGTTTGTAAAGTTTCGAAAGGCTTCAGGATGATGCCATCAGACACAATTAATGTGATTGCTTAGCAACCGAGCGTCGGTTTTTACGGTGAGGAGAGCAGAAGCAGAATATTGAGGTTATGCACCGTCTTCCTGAAGGATGTGTTGTTTTTTTCCCATGCGGTGGATCCCCAGCGCCGCTTTCATGTGTCAATCAGCGGAGATGCGCGCCACACTGCGTCTCGGGTTAACTGACAGAAACGTTATGTCAACATCCGCACACACGTAAACACAGCTGAGCGGCAGGAACGGCCCAGTTTCAGGCGATTTACTGCACAATGTGCGCAGAGGATGTTGCACTCAAGTAAATGCAGATCTACTGAAGTAAAAACAAAAGGTAGCCCAGGAACTTTAGGTGTGTTTCTGTGTCTGGTGAACTTTTGATTAAAACGTCTTTGTTTTTCATTCAGTGGGTAGAAAATCCAGAAGTTTTACTCAAGTAAAATTAGAAATACTTCGAAATAAAATTCGTCAAAAATGTTACTCAGGTAAAAATGTAACTGAGTATCTGTAACTAATTACTACCCAACTTCTGATGTATGCATACATGCAAATAAACAAAAAAAGGGACACTGTATGCACTATATCCCACACAGGGGGCGCTGTGCTAGAAGGGGCGCCAAACAACGACGTAAAAATAATTTCTAGTTAGCATTTTCTGTGTTTAACAGCTGCTTTATTAATCTATAACAGAGCAACGCCTATAACCAGTTAATTATTTAAGTTTTCAAAAAAAAAAAAGTAGGTTAAAACTTTTATAAGGTACTTTTTGAAAGTTTCAAAAGTTTTTATTGAAAGAAACTGATTTGGAAAAAAATTATTTTGCATGATTTTGTTATTGTTACTTATATGAGTTAAAAGTAACAACAAATACCATAATTTCCACTTAACTTTATATTTTGGTCCATATGATTTTGTAATTTTTAAATATTGATTTATTGGTAATTTGATCAGTTACTTCATTAGACTTGTCACCAAGTATTTTTTGTTTCTTTTACTCTTTTTTTCTCTTACTCAGTTTCAAGCAACTACTTACATTTACTCAAATACATTTACTTGGGTAACTTTGAAAATATGTACGTTTAGTATTTTTACTATGTTGTACTTTTTACTTTGACTTGTGTAATTTTACTATGAAGTATTTTAACCAGAAATTCACCAGACACAGACCTGCAGTTTCTGTTAAAGTTTAATATGTTTTTTTATTGAAAGAAACTGATTTGGATACATTTTCCTTTGCCTGATTTTGTTACTTTGTCATTTGAGTTTATATTTTGGTCTGTCTGGTTATGTAATTTTTAAATATTGATTGATAATTTGATCAGTACTTTTTAACAAATACTTTCTGCTCTTTGAGTTATTTCTTGGATGGCTGCTTTCAGTATTAGTATGTTGGTTCTACTCGGTCACATTCTGGGTTCTCTTGCCCTCTGATTTGGACCCAGACCCTCCTGATGGCCAGCTGTGCTCTTACGCCCTCTGCTGGACACACCGTGACCTCATGCAGCCTGAGGTCCTGCTCTCCGCAGTTTTTGCGCCACATTTGCTGGGTGCCTGCATGTTTCTTGAGTGGCTGGTCCGGGTGTGAGCATGCGCAGGGTGACCTGGCGTCTCCCAGCAGAGTCGGCGCTGTGTTTGTTTTGCGGGTGTGTAAATTAGCGGTAATTCGTTTGCTCAGTAATGACGTGGGAGAGATAATTAGGCCAGCGCTGATGGGTGCATTAATTAGTCTCTAGCGTGTGATGCTAATGAGGCCCTGATTTGGAACGCGTGTGTATCTGAGGAGGCCTCTCGCGAGAGGTCAGTGAACTATCAGAGCACGTGCGTATCTGTGTGTAAGAGGCTCTTTAATCCCTGATATTCCAGCATGTCTGTTGATCCTTCCACTCAACCATTACATGGTTTCGGTACGGCAGGCCGTTGTTACATAAAATCAGTACCTAATTAACTTTCTCTACTCGAAAAATATTTTTTCACCAGACAAAAGTAGATGGGCCATTTAAGATTTCTGCATTCATATTCTGACAAGTAACTTCAATTTTAACTAGTCAGAATTTTTCAAAGTATCGTCTCAAATGACGTCACAGGGCTCGTCATCTGAACGTCACACTTCCGTAATTACATTTTTATGTTGTATTATTTTGCAATACAAAAAAGAAAAAGAAAAAAAAAAGGAAATTATATTGTAAGAATAAAAGTCAAAATAATACAAGAATAAAATATTTAATTTCCCTTTTGGATTAATAAAATATTTCTGAATCAGATTGAATTAATTCTTTAACTTTAACCCATAAAAATGACTTTATGCTTTTATTATTTTGCCTTTATTCTCAAATTTCAACTTTATTTGGATAAAACTGACTTTGTTCTTGTAATAATCATGACTTATCTTGCAATATAACATTATTCTGATATTTTGACTGTTCTTGTAATGTGGCTTTAATCTCATATTTTTACTTTATATTCTGAATTTTATGACTTTATTGTCATTATTTTATGTTTTCTAATTATGACTGATCAAAATTAAGTTTTTAGATATCTGAATTAAGAATTGCTGCCACAGAGCTGTCCAATCAGTTGCCTGGAGAATTTGGGGTTTTATGCACAAAATTATCAGAAAATGTCTCAACGCAGAAAAAAAAACTCAGCAGTATGAGATACAAGTTCAACACAAAGCTTTGTGAACGTGAAGACGGCTTTGGAAATCTGCCAATAATTTCCCATTTTCTCACTTCTGTAAAACACAATACAGTTGAAATGGCTTTGAAAAGCTAAAAGTGCTGCTAACTACCCATTTCCAAACTGAAAATGGTTGATTTTAATAAATGTTTTTTCTATTTTTTTATTGAAATTTTAAAGCTGTTATGTAAATCTGTGACGTTTCAGAATACTAACTCAATATATCTTAAAAAGAAAAGCCGTCATTAAAGATATCTAAAGATATTTCAGAAGGAAATGTGAGTAGTCAAAATTACTGTTCCAGTCTAGTTAAAATATAATTAGAGATATTTTAATTTACTGATACGTCTAGTCATAAGTCAGATAACTATCTGGAGTGGTAGTTTGGTGAAACTGATTTTATGATAAAACAGCTTGCCGTAGGTTTGGTGCCATAGAAAACATGGACACACAAAGGAACCAGAGACACAGGCAGTGGTAATGGATGTTTTATAAGGGTTCAGCGACAGGTCCGCTTCACGGCGGGGGGGAAGATGGCAGCTTTACGGCTCGATTCTGATTGGTCACAGCAGAAGTGAAGCATGATCTGTTCTGATCATATTTATTCATGACTATCCTGTTATACATAATCCATTTACTGTTTCTGTTGGACTGTGTCCTCTGGCGCTTCATTTCTCTTCCGCCTTCTCCTGCAGAACTGTGAAAACAAAAACCACCAAGTCGAATACATGCAGTGCTGAGCAAAAGTGTTGATGCGCCACGTTATGTCACTTTACATCAACAAACTCAACACAATGTACAACCAACTTTTACCAAGTATTTCTGTTCTAGATTCTAGTGAAAATACCTTAGTTCACTTGAAATAAGTCAAAACTAATTTACAAGTAACTTTTCAACACCATATATGAGCTTTTTTAATGACTTAATATTGGCAGATTATTTGACTTACAACAAGGGGAAATAATCTGCCTATGAAACTAGTATTTTTCATCAATATTAAGAAATTATTTACTTAAAACAAGCTCATATTTATTGCTGAAAAGTTACTTCTAAGTTAGTTTTGTCTTATTTAAAGAAAACTAAAATATTTGCACCAGTAACTAAACAAAAATACTTGTTAAAATTTGGTGTTTTTGCAGTGTAGGGACGAATTTGTTTTTCAAAAATAATGTAGTGTGTTTTAGTTTTATTATTTTGAACGAATGTCCCCCTCTCACAACAGAAAATGTCTATATTTACAGATATCTGTTGATATTATCCACTGTGTTTAAATAATTACAAATTAGCATAAATTCCCAAATAAGTTTTATTAGATTAAACCTACTTCATATTGGAAAAATAAAACTGTTTACCGTCTCAAAACATTCAAAAACAGAAAATCTGTTTCCTTTTAGCATTTGACTATCTGATTATAAGAGAAAATTGGCCAATTTCTATTAAAGGCACAGTTACTGGTTATACTGTATTATGTATTATACATCTGCTGGGGTTGCTAGGTGACGGGTGGAACTCTGCCAGGGTTGCTAGGTAACAGCAAGGCAGACCTGAGTGAAGATGCCTCCCTCCCCCAGTTACCTTCTTCATATCTAGCAAATTTGGTGTCAAATGTTTGTGCAGTAAAAGGTTTTGTTTGTGCCGCTGTCAAATCAAAGATACTAATAAAAAAAGTTTCCAGAGGTTATCAACTAAATAGAAGCGATATCAAGTTCCAGATGTCTGTTTCTAGACAGGCTTTAAAGGAGGCACTGGTTGTTTTGACGCCTGTCATGGCACAGTGGGCGGAGTTATGAAGAGCGTGACCTCATGTGTAAAGGGTCACCGTGGAAACAACATTGAGTTTGGTTTGTTTTCTAGATATTTGAAAGGAAAGTCGCACCTCGAACCTCCACCTTGCACTCCACCTCGTCGGCCCCCAGGTCGTTGACGGCCCTGCAGGAGTAGCGGCCGCCGTCGAACAGACTGGCCTTGCGGATGTTCAGGGTCAGGACGCCCTGGTTGTTCTGCATCAGGAACTTGGGGTCGCCTTCGATGGCCATGTTGTTCTTCATCCAGATGATCTTCGGCTGCGTTGGGGAGGGAAAACGTGAAATTAGGTCGACATTTCTGTTTCTGATCTTTCCGCTCCTGACGTGAAAAGCCTTTTATCGTTCTGCAGTTCGACTCGTAAAACATGAATGGCGGTGCTGCAGCCAGAGGAGGTGAAATGGATGCAGGAGGCTGCAGCCGCCGTCGCCGCGAGGAACAATCACTTCCCCCTCATTTCCCTCAGGTTTCCTCTGCTGCTTTTATTTACCCTCACTGCCCTTCTTACATTACAGCTCTGCAGATAACTTGATTCACCAAAAGTACAACTTCAAAGATTTACATTTTTAAATATATATAAAAATGTTCTGATTTATCTGTTTTATTTTTGTGTTGTTAGGATGAAAAAATTAAAGTAAACTTTATTTTTCTTTATTTGTCAATGTAAATATAAAATATGACAAGTGATAATATATGAAAATAAGTAATAAAACCAAATTAAATTAAAAATGAGCATTTCCACAATTAAATTAATACTTTCATCAAATATTTACATAAAATTATATAAATCTCAGCTTTTTCTTCTTGTAAATAAACAAAATATGAACATTTAATAAGAATTACATATTTTGATGATAAATAATATTAAATATAAAACTTTATATTTTTAGATGTTAGAAAGTATTGTTTTAAAGTCATTTTATTTACTTTAACATCAGTACAAATGATTTATTTTCATTCTATAATTTTTTTGTGATTTTTATAATAAGAGAAAGCAGAGATTTTAGTAAATTTTAAGAAATCTTTAAATAAATTTAATGTTTTTTATTTATCTTAAGATACTATATAATATATGATTTATTAATATTTATGAATTTACAATGAAATTCTTGTTAATTGTTATGTTTATTTGCAATAATGCTTATGATTCCATACATGCCTCTTTGCAGTGATATGTATAAAAGCACAGATTTTATTGTTTAGTTATTTTTTGACTAACCTGTTTGAGTTTTTTCAGGAGTTTTGCTATAATTCAGATTAAGTCTTAATTCTGAGCTGAAGTTTGGTACCTTGGGGTATCCGCGGACGGCGCAGCTGATGGCGGTGGTGTAGCCGGCGATCACGCGCCGGTCCACCAGAGGTGCCGTGAATTTGGGGGATCGGTTCATGTCCGTCTCCTTGAAAGCTTTGGGCTGGTAGAGCAAACCTAAACAGGAAAAAAAACACGTTTAAAAACCTCAACCTGAGAGTGAAAAGCAACGTAACGCAACACAGAAACAAGAGTCAACGATGCTTTGTTGATTCTCCCAGAAATTATTCTCTCTTAAGAGTCCTGGGTGTTTCACGGTTTCATCCATTAGCAGTCATTGCTTTTATTAGCTCAAAAATCCTTTGACCTGCTATAAATCACATTCTTGTCCTTTTTCTTCTTGGATTTATCACAACTACTTCAGATACCTTTTGACAGCTGACTTTTAAATATTTGTAAATATTTATACATATTTTGAAAGCTAAAGATTTAGCTTGCTAGCTAAATTCATGGTTAAATATTCAATTTGCTAACAAAATATTTAGTTTAGTTCTGAATCTAATTCCAAACTATGTATTTAGCTAGCAAGCTAAATCTTTAGCTTTCTGACTATATATTTACTTAGCAAACTAAATATCTATATATTTGGGAAGCAAGTTAAATATTTTGCTTCAAATAACTATTTACCTACCAAGCTAAATTAGCATAAAACTAAATATTTCGTAAGGAAACATAATATTTCACTTCCAGTTATGTATTTGGCTAACAAGCTAAATATTTAGCTTGAAATGATTTAGCTAGTAAGCTAAATACTTAGTATCAAAGTAGATATGTAGTTAGCAAGCTATATATTTAGCTCCAAATTGTATATTTATCTAGAAAGCTAATTGTTTTCTATCAAACTGACTAGCTAGTAAGCTAGATACTTAGTCATGAACTAAATATTTAGGTAGCATGCTAAATATTTAGTTTCAAACTAAATAATCCATTGATGAGATGAACATTTAGTTTGAAGCTAAACATTTGGCTTGCTAACTAAGCTAAATATTTAGTTTGTAAACTTTGCTTGCTAATTAAATATTTAGTTTTAAACTGTGACATTCATAATTTAATTAATGGTAAAATATCTGAAAAATAACAAGGTACAAAACCCAAATTTTGACTATCTGTTTTTTTTTCTTTTTAAAACCAGAACTCAGTTTCCCGTCAGTGTATTTTGGTCTTTGTTTTGTTTCTGAGCGCGGCGGTTTGCAGGGATCTTTTTCACCTGTTTTATCGATGACGGCGGTGTTCTTGCTGATGGCGGCGTCGTCACTGAGGCCGCAGATGTTTTCGCTGAACACTCGGAAGGAGTACTCGTTCCCCATGACGAGGTCGGACACGGTGCAGCTGAGCCGGCGGTTGTGCTCGTGGACCGTGAACCACTCCTGAGACAGAGACCGGAAGTTCAGGCCTGTAGCATTACTCAATCTGCATCTAATAATTTAATCATTTCTGAGTCAGGAACATTAAAAGGAGAAGCTTGTAGATCCACTGTTTGGACCGATAACTCTGGGCTTTTAATTTGCTACAGTTCATTTCTGAAAGGAATAAAAATTTGGACTTGTGGTAATTGGGATTTAGGGTAATTGTAGGGTTAGGGTCAGCCTAACCCTACAATTTTTTAAAATTGTCTTGTGGTAACATCTACGATGCTAATTTTATAATTTCTCTGAACATCTTCCAGTCTCATTGTTTGATTGGTTTATTGAATTTTGGCCAGTGATGAGATGTCAAGAACAAATCTGAATTTAAAACGACAAACATGAGCAGAAAAGTATCTTACGCACATTTATAAATAACCTTTTCATCACAAAATGTTTATAAATAGCTGAAGCAGTCTAGTAAAATGCAACTAAACAGATTTTTTAATCTATTTGTTGTTATTCCATTTAAATTATATACTATTCTTTATTACAATGAAATTCAAAAAGAATAAATAGAAACACACTCCTGGAAGCATTTCCGTTAGCACACAATAAAATAAGCTAACAGTACAGATTGTGCTAGTACACATTAGCATTCTCCTGAGCAGCAAATTGCTAAGTCTAATTGTTTTAAATACTTTCCTGATTCTATTACTTTTACATATCAATGTTTTTTTCCAATCCATTTTGCTGTAGATTTATGCAACATATGTTGACGCTACATTATAACCAAGCTAGCACAGATGAGTGGAAGAAGCGGCTAAAAACAACAACAATGCAGCTTAAAAGTGAAATCTTTCTAAGTACAAGTGGTTGCTAATTGATTCCATGTTCAGCAGCAGCCTGGATAACTGCGTTTCTCTGTAATGTGGTTGTGCAGTGAACACTCTTAGGAATATAAAGCTAACATTTCCAGCCAGCGTGGCGCAAACATGAGTGAAACGAAGCATTCGGAGGCAGAAAACTAAAATCCATGAAATGAAAAGCAGAACGAGTCTCTGCAGAGGCGCAGAGGGCTGCTTAATTGGGTAATAATTCTTTGTGGGTTTAATATCTTTTGTGTTACATGCAGTCATTTAAATTATGGTTTAATATGTATCAATTACAGCCTTTTACTCAAAATGAAAATATTACAATCTGCTGCAGAACGAAACCGGATTGCGAAGACTGGCTGTATTTTTGTTTTAATGGTTCGTGGTTTGAAATGAAGGAGCTCTGGCATTTTTCACAGTAACATTTTAAAGAAGAAGTGAAAATAAATAAAGACACACTTTAACCATTACAGCAGATTTGATTTATACACTACGATTATCCTGAGCAACCAGGGAGAAACTATCCATCCATCCATTTTCTTTCCCCCTTGTCCCTATTGGGGTCGGGTGTTGCTGGTGCCGATCTCCAGCTGCGTTCCGGGTGAGAGGCGGGGTCACCCTGGACAGGTCACCAGCCTGTCGCAGGGCAACACAGAAACAAACAGGACAAACAACCAGGCACACACACACTCACTCACACCTAGGGAGAATTTGGAAAGACCAATTAACCTGACAGTCATGTTTTTGGACTGGACTGGAAGAACCCGAAGAGAACCCACGCATGCACAGGGAGAACATGCAAACTCCCTGCAGAAAGACCCTGGGCCGGGAATCGAACCCAGGACTTTTTTGCTGCAAGGCAACAGTTCTACCAACTGCGCCACTGTGCAGTCTAGGGAGAAACTAATTGGTGTATAAATATGAAATAAGCCCTCCACATGGACAAGCTTCTGCGACTTTAGGAAAACAAGTTTACTTTGACTACATTTATCCAAAGGAACAATCATCTTTAGAAATATATGTATTATTAGTTGAGTTAATCGCAAAACTTTATTGACAAATTAAGCAACATTTTTAATTCAAAGACACCTTTTGGTGCTGAATTTGTGAAAATAATACTTGAATTGAAAAACAAATATATTTTTTTATCCGTCTGGAACTTTTGTATGTCAATAACATGTCATTAATTGCCACTAAACGAAGGGAGATGTTTGTTAATCTTCTTGACCCAGTTGCTAACTAAAAACAACCAATCAGAGCCAGGAGGCGGGTCTTAACGCTGTCAATCAACCTACGTGTAGCGGAATCTGCTGTCCTGTATACATAGCTCTCATATGATGTCACACTTTTGGAAACTTTGTAGCTGACGGCCATCTTGGTTGGTATTCATAACTGTCATGCTATGGAGTTGCTTTGATAACAATATGGAGCTCCTCCATGTTGTATGACTGTTCGTGTTCATTAGGTTGCTAGCTATGTCGCAGTATAGCTAACAACCTATAGTGCGAGGCAGCCGAGTTTGGAGGCAGCTTCTTTTCCTCATCGTCTGACGTATTTTCATTCTCCGTCTCATACGGGTCGATCCTGACGGCAGCCATTTTGTATATTTTTCATGCCCATTTGTCAAGAGTCTCAATATATTTTATTTTTGTTGGTCTGGAAGCCATTCTTCAACTAGGTTTGCTCTTGCCTACCAAGATGGCGGTTCAGCGTTGGGGATCACGTCCGGTTCAGAAATTGTGGGAACTACGTATTATAAATCTGTAAGTGGGCCGACATTGATTCTTTAAGGACGGTAATGATCCAAACAACGAGATTGTCAGCATAGGAGCGGTTTAGCTGGCGGTTGCTTGTACTGGTAGATTTACCCAGAATACACTGGGACTGTTCTTCCTTCATGTATACCTTCGTCTTCTTGTCACATTTCTGGACGGTGTAGCCGATAATCTCGCAGTTGCCGTCATCTTTGGGCGGTTTCCACTCCAACGCGGCGTTGAAGCCCCAGACGTCGGCGACGTGAACGTTGATGGGCGGGCCGGGCTTCTCTGGAGAGATCAGACAGCAGATGGAGGTGAGTGGCAGGATTTCAGCTGAAACTCAGCAAATTTGACTGATTAATTGATCGATTTATATAGAGCTTATCAACGGCCAACTGAGGTGACCCAGGACTGGAGGACATCGCTGAAAAACTTATGATCAGTTTTTTGTTTTCAATATCTTAAATACTGTCAAACTGGTTCCTGCTTTATCCAGTTTTCACTCCATGGCGTTTTTTTTTTATTTTTAAGCAGCTCTGAGGCACGGTGGAAAAACCTGAAACTGCTGCTGCACACGTTACTCAAGGAGGTAACCAAAGAGTGAGCGAGTTGCCAGGTAACCAAAGAGTGAGCGAGTTGCCAGGTAACCAAAGAGTGAGCGAGTTGCCAGGTAACCAAAGAGTGAGTGAGTTGCCAGGTAACCAAAGAGTGAGTGAGTTGCCAGGTAACCGAAGAGTGAGTGAGTTGCCAGGCAACCAAAGAGTGAGCGAGTTAGTTGATGCCACCAATGTAGCTTAGCTAGCGTTGAGAATTAAAGCAGCTAAAGCCTTTCCTTTAGCTGCATTTCCCAGAATGCTGTGCGGTTCTGGATCGGAGTTCAGGGAATATTTCATATGTTGAATATTCTACCTATTGATATTGATCATGTTTCGTTCACAATATATAATATTACTGATTTATTGTTCAGCCATAAGGCAACCAAAGCAATTTACAGTAAAAATCTCATCACAAGAAAAAGAAAACAACATTAAAAATAAGGAAAAAATGTCGCTACGCTACATGGTAATCTTAGGATCACCATTATAAATCCACTACAATAATCGAGTCTAAAACTAACAAATGCGTGAATTGCCTTCTCCAAGTCAGTGAAAGTAAATCTTTTAAACCAACTTTAGATCTTTTAAAAACAGATTTAACAGTGGAAGGACAGTCTTTTTTTTATTTATATTAACCTTTTAAAGAAAGATCTAACTTTGTCAGTCAATCTAAACTCTCGATCAAATATTACCTCTTGGTTTCTGAGTTTTATTTAGCTTAGAAGTCAGGACAGTCCCATCCGTGTGTCACCAAATAAAATACATTCAGTCTTTTGCTGGAACTCTGCCTGGGTTGCCAGGTGATGGGGTTGCTAGGTAACGGGCTGGGCTTCGCTGGTGTTGCTAAGTGAGGGCAGTGCCTGACGATTACATTCCTGAGATTTTTCAAAAAACATTAACTTATAAACTCAGTGTTTTGTTTTTTTTAAGCACTTTGATTGTTTTTAGAAGCAGTAGGAACCCAAATAAATGATTTGATATGAATGAATGAATAAATGATAAAATGTCCAAAATATGTATTTTGCATAATATGTCCTCCTTTAAGGGACAAATAGATTTGTAAGTCATCTGCATAACGTTTGAGGGAGAGTTTGCTCAGATATAACTTCTCCTAGTGGCAGAATATAAAGGGAAAGAGAAGCAAGAGAAGGGAGCCAGGGATGGAACCTTGTGGCACCCCACACACAACACAGGGAATGTTCTGTCAGGTAGGAAGTAAGCCACTTCAGCGCAGAGCACGGATACCGACAAAGTGTTTTAAACGAGTCAGAAGGACAGAATGCTCCGCCGTGTCGAAGGTCCAACAGAACCAGAACGACAAGATTTGTCAGAAGTGAAGGATAAACTCTGCCAGGAGGCTCTGAGACGAAGAGAAATCCCAACGAGAGACAAAAATCAACAGTTGCAGCGGTGGAGATTTGACAGATTAGACAGATTAGAGAGATTGGCAGATTAGTTTAGTAAAGAAAAGGGATCAAGGGAAGGCAGAGAAAGAAAAACTGGCAAAGCAGCAGCATGCTTTGCATTACAAAGAAGAAGAATGAAGTCTGTTGTTATTCTCTCGTCTGTGTGGTCTGTGTGTCGCAGCGCAGCAGCGGAGTACTGTACGGCATCGCAGAGTGTTTATCATCAATCTCACTCTGCTGCTTCTGTAGTCCTCAGCGCGGTGACGGATCATCTGGGGAGGGGGCGCCATCTGAGCCTCTCATTAGCTCAACCTTCCCAGCACCGCTAAGTGACAGAGTCGCCCTCAAAATCCAACCCTAATCCCAGTCAACGTGCAAATAATCCCCAAGGAACCCTGGCCCACAGAGAAGAGCCCTGCAGGATGGAGGCGCGGCGGCGGAGTTAGGATTACGTCTCAGAGGGGAATGAGCTCTTTGATGGTTCGCTACTTTCAGTCTCACATCCCTCGGATCAGGAAATGAGGAATTATCATCAAGTTCGGAGGAGAAATCTCGACATGTCGCGGATTTGGAAGCAGGTTCCTAATCTTGCACCTTGTGAAATTGGAACATGCGTGATGCGCTAATCCTAATGAGAGAACATGCAACACTAAGGAGGGCAAAGGTCGACGTCATACAGGTGATGAGTTTAAGAAGGAAAATGGTAACTTTTAAACAGAAAAAATAACTAAAGGAGTTAAAACCTGCAAGGTTTTGCAGATTCCTAAAGTAAAACTGTTGCAAATTATTATGTTAGTAATCAAATATTTCCCTTTCTGTAGAGGCTACTTAAGGTAGCAAACTAAATATAAGAAAAAATGCTAGTAAATAAACCACTCAGTTGCTTCTTTCAGTAAGAAAACATGTTAAAAAACAATATGATTACAACATTACATTTATTTTTTAAAGTGTCAAAACTGATGAGAAACAGTTTGTAAAAACCAAACGTAAACACTGCTTTTCATATCACATTTAACATTCAGTCTCTAGTTTATTAGGAGTATTGAAGTTATCAAAAACGGAAGGAATTTTTGCAAAAAACAAAACAAAACTCAGAAGTTTTCGAGTTTGAAAAGTCATTTATTTGCTATAAAATACTAATAAATTTTAAAATTCTTCCCTGAAATGTGCTAGAAAAAACACTTGATATTTCTGAGCTCCAAAAGCCGAAAATTTGCTGGAAAAAAGTCAAATTTTGAGGTTAATCTCAGAAATTTGACAGAAAAAAAAAACGTGAAACATTTCGAGCTCCAAAAACTTTCTAGGAAAACTCAAGAAATTTTTAATTGATCTCATAAATCTTCTAGAAAAAAAATTCCAAGTTTAAAAAGTAAAACATTTTTGATTTTTTAAATTCAGATGTTTTTTTTTTTTTTGTTTGTTTTTTTTTTTTTTTTTAATTATAACGAATAAGTTAACTTAAAAGTTCAGTGGTTTCTTTTGAAATTTTTTGACTTTTCAAATTTCCATGTTTTTTGTAGAAAACTTTTGATATTAATTTAAAAATGTATGATTTTTTTCCCACTTTTTTTTTTTTAATAACTTTTAAACTGAAATTTCCAGGGTTTTTCGAAAAAATCAGAATTTCAGACTTTTTTGGCAGGAATTTTTCACCATCTTTTCTATATGTAATGTCATACAAACCAGTTAATTTGCCTTGATGAATTGTAAAAATTGAGCTACTCGGACCATTGGCTATCATGTTGGGTAACGTTCGTCACTGACCTACGACCTGGATCTCCAGGTCTGCGCTGACCGTCTTGTCCTCGATCTGGACAGACAGGGTGTACGTCCCTGAATGTCTGCGCTCTGCAGAGCGGATGAACAGGATGGTGTCCACCTCGCTGGTGCGAGTTCCCACGGATTTGTCCTCCATTAAGGCTCCGTCTTTGAACCAGGTCACGACGGGTCGAGGTTTTCCCTGCAGTCACGGGAAAAAAATCAGGAGAGATCAAGACAAAAATGTCAAAGAAGAATTGATAAGGTGTAAAGCACCTGCTGTCCCTCTTTCTTCTTTTCATACACACGTTTTTCATTTTGGATTTAAGACGTTTTAGAACCATTTTAAATGTGTCCTGATATGTAAAAACAAAGAGGCTGCATTTATTTTCCACTAGGACGGTAAACAGCAGTGGCAGTAAAATCGGGTTGGATATTTCTCCAGTTTTGTTGGTACAAAAACAGCTCCAGGAGCAAAATGTCCGCCTCTTATGTAAGACGACAGAACGGTTGATGCTCTCTCTGTCTCTGGAGATCATCATGCAGCTTCATCCTCCATCTCATCTTCCTCCTCTGAATCACTTTCTTCTTGTCTATTTTCGTTTACAACAAGCCTGTTGCCGCTTGCGTTTAGCTTCTTCTTTACCAGCGCCATAATTTGCAAGTTGTTGTCAGATGCTGTAGTTGTCCTCGTGCCTTTAAAGCTCTTGCTCTCTCTCTGTTGCAGGCGATATTTACAAAACGGATTTTTGTTCAAGGAGATGAAACAAAGGAAATGCAGCCATCAGGGGGAATCTCAGTTGTTGGTTCTTTTAGTATCCAAAACACACACAAGAAAATGTGCCTTTGTGTGTTGCACAGTTGGGCTTTTTTTAGATAATTTGCTGCATTTTTCAGCAAATTCTTGCAGAAATAAAGTAGAGAACATTGTGTTTAAGACGTAAGCTCTTGATTCTGGGCTGCTTTCATTCAGAGTTTTAACTGAAACGGCTCTTCTTAGAGTCTCAAATGATATTCTGATGCAGGTAAATGTTAAGACTTTTGACGTCGTTTATCATCTGACGCTGCTAAGTGGGGTATTACACTGGAAAAACACAACAATCTACCAGATATCTTTGGTCTAATTTCTCCTACAAGAATCTGAGCACACTTGAAATAAGAAAACTGTTTAAGTCAATAATTCAGTAATATTGATGAAAAGATTCTAGTTCCAGATTATTTCACTTATAACATGGGAGATTAATCAATATAAAGGAATTATTGGGATAAATCAAGCTAATATATTGCTTTAAAAAGTTACTCTAAGTTAGTTTTGTCTTATTTCAAGTGTACTAAGACATTTGCATCTCTCTGGCGTTCCACAGGGTTCTGTTTTGGGGCCACTGAACATTCAGATTTCAGTTTTTATGTTTCTCTAATCTGGAACAAACTTCTAGAAAACAGCAAAACAGCTGAAACACTGAGATCCTTTAAATCAAGGATAAAACCCCACATTTTTAGAGTTTCTTTTGATTAATAATAACTAGAGCCTTGACCGGTATATAAGTACTGACTTTTACACAATAACAGAAATACATTATAATTGCATTTTATTGAATGAAGTGAAATAATCTGAACCCCCATTAGTGGCTCAATTCTAGATGCATTTTGTGATTTTTATTTTAAAAGAGTCCATACAAATTACTTGTTTGCCTCTTTACAATAAAGCATAAAGTTGTTTCTTCCAGAAACATTTGAAACTTTCAGGCTAAACATAATAATTAAAGGTTGATTTGAGTCCAAAAGGAGGTTTTCCTGTTATGTTCAAACGCAGTCGAAGAGGCTTTGATCTGAAACCTCTGCATGTAAGGAAAACAAATGAACAAAGAAGTCAGTTTTACCTGGAAAGGGATGACCAGGTTCACCTTCTCCCCCACAGCTTTGATGATCTTAGATCTCAGGTTGCGAGGGAGTCTAATCTTTGGATTTTCTGCATGAAAAGACGGATCACGCTTATAAGAGAGGCGTTAATGTCCCCAACATTAATCCAGAGTTTGCAACCTTAACTATCCAAAGAGACGTTTTTGCTCCCAGTCAAGTTAAATAGAGCTGAAAATATCAAACGACCTTTTGAAAAAAGACAACTTATAATCTTTAAGATGGGAAATTTGTTGTCAAAAAACATAAACATAACAAACACAAAAAACCTGCAAATTTTGAATGACTTAAAACATTTTCTTCTACTGGATGTTGATGGTTAAACTGTTATAGTTTCCAACCTGATGAGAGGAACAACTGATTCAGTTTTAGTGCTTTTCTGTTGTAAAAATATGGAAAACTGTTAAAACCTGAATTTGTAATTATTATTTTTTTTAAATCATTCGTTTGCAATTTTAGAAAAAGAAATGACGAGCCATTGAAAGATCCGAAGATTAGTAAAAATATATGAATGCGTACACGTTGATGCTTCAGATTTAAAATATTCTCTGGAAAATGAGAAAAACATGAACCAAACCTGGGCTGCAACTAATAATCACTTTAGTAATCAATTATTCTGTCACTTATTTTGATGATTAATTGATTAATTGGATACAATTATGGTGCATTTTGCATAATTTTCATGTAACCATTTAAGCCTTCTTGATACAATATTAGAAAAACATTAAGCAAGCAGTTACAATGGGTTCTTCGCCCAACCCAACAGCGCTGTCCGCATATGAGAAAAACATTAAATGATGCAAATAAAAAATAATTCAATTTCTTTTTTTATATAAAAATATATATATATATATTTTATTACCTTATTGTTGTGACTTTATCACTGCTCTGAATGTCACTACTTAAGAAAATTTTTTTTAATGAGTCTGTATACTCTAGTTAATGATTAATCAAATACTATACTAGTTGACGATTATTTGAATAATCAATTAATCATGATTAATCGTTTCATCTCTAAACCAAACTAAAGAAAAACTTCTGTAAAAGGCCTAAAAATGGTTCCTCAGGATATCTTAAGCTACTATTTAGAGTCTCTTACCAACAACCTCCCTGATGGTGACGGGCTGAGCCAGAGTGGCGGGGGGGCTGCGTCCAGCGACATTCACTGCAAACACTCTGAACAGCATCTTCTCTCCGGTGGGGAGGCCCTTCGCTGTAAACTGGCTCATTTCCACTGGTTCTTTGTTAGCCTGCACCCACTGGTCACCTGGGAAATCAGAGAATTTATCAAACCCTGCCAGAAAATTAGAAAAAAAAGTTGTTTTTGTTATTTAAAATCTGCATCAAGAATCATCGGAGCATCAGCTCAAATTAGGGATGAATCGATTAATCATATTAATCGATTACTGAAAAAAGTTAATTTAGTAATCGATTAATCATCAACTAGAGCAAGTCATTTGCTGTAAGAACAGTAAATAAGCCAAAGCTTTTTAAACAAAACAAACATGTTGTACTTGAGATAAAAAATAAATTAAAAAAAAGCTCCTTAGCCTTTAAATATATTCTACCAAAAACTCCTGGCTCAAATTCACTACAGGAATGATATGTTTTTACATTTTAGGCAAGAAAATGTTTATGTTCTTATTTAATAAAGGAGCCAAATTGTTTATTTGCATCTTTCTATTATTGTATACAATAGGCTTAAGTGCTTAAATGAAAAATCTAAAGAATGTGCAAATTTTTTATCGGATTAATTGATTACTCATTGGAATTATCAATACAATAATTGATTGCTAAAATAATTTTTAGTTGCAGCCCTATTTCCCTGATGTAAACAGGGATTTGACAAGTCAAAGTACATTTTGCCAAAGCACCAAAGGACCCAACAAAGTCCTTTATCTTGAGTTATTTTCTGTCTGGTGCAAAGATAACTATTTACATTTTTTCTTCATTTAATCCTTTGCAACAAATGATCAATCGTTCACTAAATAAATGATAAATTTTAGGAAGTGAAATGTTTATTATCTTATTGAATTGTTTATTTGTATTTTTAAATGCACTGCTAATATTGTTAGCAATAAGCTGAAGTTGTTAAATGATCAGCAGAATGTGACAATTTTTATTCGATTAATCAATACAATATTTGATTAATTGACAGAATATTTGATTACTCTATAGAATAAACCAATTAATCGATTAAAAAGTGATTAATTAATAAACAGAACAACCAATTAATCCACAAATGTTTGATTATCTGATATAATAACTGATTAATTGATAAGAACAATCGATTAATCTATAGAATAAATGATTAATTAATTAGTTGCAGCCCAAGCTCATGCAACACGTCATATGCATTCGGATAAGATTTGTATTATTTACTTCCTTCTGTGCAGTACTCAATGATGTAGCCGTTGAGGCCGCCGGCTCCGATCTTTTCTGGAGGTCGCCACTTGAGTGAACAGCTAGAGTCGGTCACACCCTCCACAGTGAGGTGAGTCGGCTCGCTGGTGGGGGCTGAGAGACACAAGAGCTTATTAAGACCTTAATACCTGGAATAAATGGGAAGGGAAGGCAGGTTAAGCTGCATCAGAATGAGCGCCGTGTGAAAAGCCTGGGTTAATTAGCCGCTCCGTTAGCGACGCACCGATGGGCATGAAGGGCTGGGAGCTGGCGCTGGGCTCAGAGACGCCAACGCTGTTGACTGCAAACACTCTCATCTCGTAAAGAACGCCCTCAATCATCTTCTTGGCCTCGTAGGTGGTGGACTCGTAAACGTCGAAGTTTAGTTTGGTCCACCTGGCTGAACCAACCTTCCTTCTCTCCAGCAGGTACCCTGCAGTGAGCAGAGGAGCGTAGAGCAGCCAAAAAATATACTCAAGTAAGAACAGCACAACTTCAAAAATATTTCATTTAAGTAAAAATAAAAAGCAGCTGTCCAAGAAAATACCCAAGTAAAAGTAAAAAGTATTTTGTAAAAATGCTACTTGAGTAACTCATAATAAAATCTGATTCAATATTTTAAAATGAAATAATCAAACAGATGTATATATTCTGGCATTTTAAGGACTAAAATTAAAAATATATAATGCAAATAAATACAAAACCTAAACTTTGAATAAAATTAAATCCTACAATAAGTAATTATGTTTCACATAATCTTGGTTAAAATGTTTGTTTTTTCTTCATTGAAGTTACTTGTATTGAATAGAATATTCAGAAATTTCAGTCAAGTAGCAATAAACAATGAAATAATTTCAAAATTGAACTTTATGTTAAATTAGTTTGATGATCTGAAGCCTGTAAGTGTTATAAAAAAGAGAAAAAAAACTGAAGAAATCCATTCAGGAGGCAAATAATTTCCCTCTCCACTGTAAATCTGTCAGTAGTTTGGGATGAAATGAAAACAGATCTATTAGATCATGAAGCTGTTTTCTCCCGGGAGGACATCAGATGTGAAAACATCAGTCGAGGCGTATAGCAACGTTTACCTTTAACAGGAACGCCGCCATCAAACGAGGGAGGATCCCATGTGATGATGGCAGAATTCTCGCCAACTGATGTGCACCTGATGTTGTTGGGAGCGTTGGGCATATCTGGAGGTTACAGTCAGACAGTAATTATGATTAAAATGAGTCCTTGGATGAAAAGAAAAAAGAAATTGGAGGTCATTTAACTTTTTTCCACAGTACCATAGCTTTTCAAATATGGGAATATCTGCGTATTTGAGCAGAAAGGGGACCTGATATGCAAAATTCACAGGTTTTTACACATCCATTTGGGTTTCTACTGCTTCTAAAAACAGGCCAAACATCTAAAGAAAACAAACAAAGATGGTTTTTGGCAATAAGTTAATGTTTCTGGGGTCTGGAAAGTGAACCGTTTCAAAAATCTTCTGTATTTAACCCTTCACCTAGTAACCCCGGCTGAGCTCAGCCTGTTACCTAGCAACCCCGGCAGAGTTTCGTATTGTTACCTAGCAACACAGGCTGAGTTCCAGGACATTGTTACAGCTGGTTATACAGCTACGTTCAATTTAAAAGTACTTTATTGATCCCAAAGGGAAATTAAACGTTGATGTTACTCATTTGATTAAAGGTCGGCAACAGCAAAGAGTGGAATGTAAGCAGCTGCCAAAATAACACTGGTGAACTTTCTTGGTAAACATTAGTGACGAAAACTTACTGCAAAGAGTTCAATGTCATCATGTGCTGTACAATGGCTACTGGAAAAGACGGGTGTTTAGTTGTTGATTTACCATCCAGAAACCACTTGCTGCATTCTTGTTGTTTGTGAAGGAGGCTCTATTTCTGCTTTTCTGAGATTTACGGTTATGTAATTATATTCTGTTTTCAGCTACTTCAGTATAAACGTTGAGTTATTTGGATTTAAAATGAAAATTCTGAACTGTCCAGACTATCTAAGAATGATTTTGTGAAAATAAAATATTTTGTATAGCCCACCTTTGGGTGCTAATAAATAAAGATGTAAACAGACAACTAAAAGATTACTGACCCACAACCTTGATGAAGAGTTCGGCTTTGTCCTCTCCCACTGGGTTGGTCACATTGATGGTGTAGGGAGCCTCATCTCCTCTCTCCGCCGCGTCGATCACAAAGCTGCTCAGGGTCTTCTCCGTCTCCACCCGGACCCGTCCCTCGCTCTCAGAAATCACCTGTCACAAACTGCCTCCTTTACACGTGTTTATGAAGAATGCGTTTAAAATAACAAAGCTAAATCTAATGTAGTTTTTCTCAGCAATTACAAACTCCATGTCAATAATTTTAGTCTGAAATTAAAGCTAACATATGTCTAAAATTGTTGTTTTAATTTTTGAAGTATCTACATTTCTTTTGTCAAATTATATATAAAAAACAATAAGATATTGCTATATTTGACTCCAATTGTAATTTTTGAAATCCAGTGTAAAAAAATAAAAATTACAACAAATTTAGACATTTTTAACTGATTTTTCTTTAAAATCACCAAGATATATACTCACGATATTTTGGCACTACTAGAGCTCCATACAATGCCTTTTAGATGAAGGTTCCAGGTCATTTGGCATAAACTCAAACACTCAAATTCTTATTTGGGATTCAATTGTGCTTCAAAAACAAGCAAACAAACAATATATCTCCCAAAATAAAAACAAGTACATTGCCAGGTAAGGATAAAAAAAAAAAAAAATTAAATCTGCTGATCTCACCTGGTCTCCTTTCATCCAGGAGACAACGGGGGCCGGCTCTCCTGTGACCTCAACATCTAGGTGGAGTTTGTTTCCAGCCACCACTGTGATGACGTTCCCGTCGCCGCTGCCGCCGAAGTTCAGGTGGATTTTGGGAGGTTCTGTCATCCAAAGAGAAAACATGAGCCAGGAAATAATTTAAATACGGAGATAATGGCTGCTTAAAACTTCTGATTAACTTTTAATTTTTTATGTTTTATTACAAAACAGTGTGCTGTTGCTTTTGATAGTGGATAACTGCATGTAAAACAATGTTTCACCTTTTTTTTTTGTCTACAACAGTAAAATAATTGTAATAATTCATCCTGCTTTTCTGTCTCTCCAACCTGATCTGACTATGGGAAAGACTGGAAAAATTATTTTTTGGGGGACAAATTTAAGCTTCACACTTTTTTTACTCAAAAATGTTGTTGCTATGATTAGGCCTGTCACGATACCAAATTTTGCTGAGCGATTAATTGTTATTGCGATAAACGATAATATTGTTTGAAGACCTTTTTACACTGATTTAATGTAAATTATGTAATAATGCATACCAAAGATAGATACATATTATTTTCAAAAGAACGCTTAACTGATGAACAAAACAACCAAAAACAAAAATAAAATGGATTCTCAGTCTCTATCAACAAAAAATGCACTTGGATAAAAACTAAACAACATAAAGCCAAAGTGGAAATAAATACTGCATTCAACCAAAAGAGTGCAGATTATGAAGTCTGTTTACTATAACGCCCAGTAAACCCTGTAACTTTTCAGCTGTTCTTCGTTAACGTGACATAAACAGGTTATAATGATTTTCATTCAGTCAGGACTGA
>CAEGAD010060285.1:0-55172 GCA_903067055.1 Poeciliopsis paucimaculata
TCTGGGCGAGAGGCGGGGTCACCCTGGACAGGTCGCCAGTCTGTCGCAGGGCAACACAGAAACAAACAGGACAAACAGCCATGCACACACACACTCACACCTAGGGAGAATTTGGAAAGACCAATTAACCTGACAGTCATGTTTTTGTACTATGGGAGGAAGCTGGGGAACCCGGAGAGAACCCACGCATGCACAGGGAGAACATGCAAACTCTGTGCAGAAAGACCCCGGGCCGGAAATCGAACCCAGAACCTTCTTGCTGCAAGGCAACAGTGCTACCAACTGCACCACTTTGCAGCCCCAGACAGTAATAACATGCATTTAAATTGTATATATCTAATATTCCTAAATAGACATTTATGATCGACAACCTGTGATTGGTCAGTTGGTGGCAAAAACTCACTTTTAGGTGTCACTGCTTTGCAAAACACGACTTTCTTGATAAAATGTTTACTTCTTTTACATTGTGTACTTTTACATTGTGGCCTAACTATAAACACTGTCACCTCTGACTCTGAAAATTAAAAGTAGTTACTGTCACAGCCGCTTCAGCCATTCGCTTCTATGCAGCCTTGTAACAAACACCACATTAAATTTACCTTGAATTGTGTCCTTTTAGTTGTAAACGGAAAAAAACCCCAAAACATTCCTTACATTTTAGGTAAGCTCCGATTAAAGAGCTGCCATGAAGAGGCGGCATTTACAGAGGCGTTGCGGCTGTAGATTTCACCTTTGCCGAAATCTTTGAATTATTGTGGGCTTTTTAGGACTGCGGTTCTGTTTCTGAACGTAAGTTCTGAACGTAAGTGTGAGAAAAACCTTGGTGTGTCTGTGTGAGAGGAAGCGCAGCTGGAACGGCTCACGCTCGACACAGCAGCTGTTACATGGCTGATTGACTAGCAGCTTCACTGCGGCTCCTCGCCACAGGACACGGAAAGCTATTGGTTAATAGTTCCAGCTAGAATCGCACTGCTGCATGTTATTATGTTTTGATTATTCGTCACTTTTGTTTTGTTTTGTTTTTTTTGATCCGACTAATTGAGTGGGATTTATATATGTAAATGTATATATACTTTTTTTTTTTGCCAAGCATTTATACTTGATTGATGTGGAGTGTAAAATGGCATAAAAAAATTACTAAACGTAAAATAAGTCCCTAAGATGAAGTTCCAGTGACTGAGCTAAAATCAGTATCTAGAAAGACTTGCCTTGAAATATCTTGAAAATCCTTAAGGCTTAAACAAAATAATGTCTTTTAATACATTTAATTAGGAATTTCATCTTTAAAATCCTTCTTAGAATTATATCATTATAATATAGTTGAACTAGTGTTGTAAACAAAAATTGCATAGCTTCAGCTGTAAATAGTAATCATAAATTAACTGACACTGGAAGCTTGACGAGCTGATATTAGTGAGTTAACTAATCATATGATTGATCTTTTCTTTTTTTTAATTGACCTAATAAACCATCCAATAACCGACTGACTCGCTCATATTCCATGACAGTCAAATTTCAAAAAGAGCAGAAGATGGTTGCCTTGGAGATTTTAAATTGTATCATCTCCAGTGGTTTCAGGTCATCGCTAAGTTGTTTCCTGTACCTGGAATAATTCCTGAACAGCTGACTTTCCTTTTATGACGGGGTGGGAGGGGCAATCAAAAGGTCAGTGATTTCTTCAACCATCACACGCAGCTGACTGACAAACTGACTGAAGGGCAAAAAGAAATGTGAGTTACTATCTCTGAAAACTCATCCACACAAGTTTAAATGCCTACAGTGGTATGATGGGAAGGAAAAAACAAAAAAGCAAGAAAGTCTGACCCACAGCTAGATCCGATAAACTAATCAATATTTGTTTCCTGTGAACAGCTAAACATTTAGACAATAGCAGATTAAAACTGTCGCTGATATTCTGTCATTGCACAGGCAGCTCAACTTTCACGCTGAAACCAAAGAGTCTCCATCTCCCTGCAGCATTTATCACAGCCCTGCTTGCTTTAGTTATCAAAACTGCGGCTTGAAAACATCGATTCATTCACATGGTGGGCGCTGAGATTTGATTTCTGACCGCAAGCTTTCGAATAATTCTTACATTTCACTAGTGATTAGAAAGTGAGAAAAAGAAGCACCTTTGAGACAAAACACAAATTTGCTCTTGATTTGAGACTATGTAGTTGTTTTTTTTTCTTCCAAGGGAAATTTTAAAAATATGGAAGCGCAAATACATGGTAATAGTTTCTGTTGATGGATCAATTTAGGGTATTTACAGGGCAGCGGTACAGATGGTAGCATTTATACAGATGCCACCATCAGTTTCACTGTGCACTTTCATTCAAATAAGAAATTACCTATTATATTGTACTGTTTAATTTCTTTTTTTGTGTCCTTTTGTTTCATTTTATTATCAAACACTCTGTTTTTTTTATATGTGAGATAACTTTTCTGCAATACTGAGCTATGAATGCGTCATAGCTCAGTATGACGTATTCAAGCAAAAAAAAAAAAAAACTGTTACCGTCATTACAGTTCTCTGTAATGACGGTAACATTGCAACACCACCTTTGTTCAAGTTTTAAATATGTACAGCTTGTAATTGGTTTTTCAAAAGACTTTGCACGACCTTTTGTCCAATTTGTAAGTCTGGAATGACCATTGTGTCTTCTTTTTATAGTCTGGAGCATTGTGTTCATGGCTCAGATGAATAATTTAGGGATTTAATTGAAACACTTTGCAGACTATAAAGCTTCGATAGCCTCCATTCTACCAAACAGAATGTTTTTGAGAGCGAATAGGAGATGTTAGCATATTTTTAAAGCAAAGACAATGATAAGTGTCGCAGCCATTAAATGACATTATACACATTATTTTTGAAATAGATATCTACTAAGGTAGAAAATCTTTTACTTACTCTAGTTTTACACCAGTTTAACGCTGCTCCTTATTGAGGTGCCCAAGATGTCGCCGGATCTCAAGAAATTAGAAAAAAGGCAAGCCCTTTTGGAGCAGGGAGGAGTACGGCTTTTCATCCCCAGATGGTTGCTTGATCCTTGAATGTGAAATAAATGAAACAAGATTGTATTTCCACAGCGAAAGCGATGCAGTGTGAACATGGCCGAATGGTATGCTTTCCACACTCTTGATTTCAGTATACATGCGCCATTCAAAGCAGGAGCACATTGAATGTGACACGCGCACTTTAAAGAAGTAAACAAATGTATTATCTCAACTTTAGGAAGCAGTACAATAGGAGCTGAACTGATTTAGACAGATGTCTGTATGACATGAAAGGCTTAACACTTGTAGAGAAACGTGGTGTAAAATTGTAAAAAGTCTGACGTAGTGATTTTTACCCAACAGTGCTTGGCAATGTTTTTTTTTTTTCTTTTTGCAATGAAAACTGTCGGTATTTTCATCGGCTTATTGGCATAATGAAATGATGGAGGTGAAATAGCTTCCTATACGTAGAATTATACACTGGTCACAGCAAAATGTGCATATCTCTCCAAGCCAGGAACTCCTTTCTACAGGAAGTGTAGACTGATATCTACGGTCCCTCAGAAGATTAGCCACTAGTCCTGAACATGGCATGCTTTTTGTTTTCAAGTGTTTTTTATGAGTAATCAAAGGCAACAGAAGCCTACGCTAACAGGCCAGCGTTTCAAACCTCGAAAAGAGAGGTTTGAAAGGTGGGAGTTTGTGATGGAGAGAGAGGAATGTTTGAGGCTGATGGGTTTCAAAGGTTACAGATAAATCTAGTCATTTGCAGCAAACAAGATTTGTTGCAACTACTTTGACAAGGATCCACTGCTGAAGTTTTCTGAATGGTCAAAACATTTGGGGAACTCACGGGCAATTTTAGCTGCAGATCATATTGCCCGTGTCTTCAGATATTGATTACAAAGCCGGCATAAACGCCTCAATTTAACTTGTGTGAATGTACGGGAGACCCTTCCTGATTTTAGCACAGTCTATCTTGGGAACATCAATTCTTAAGGTGTCAAACTGTTCATCCCGTCACCACGCTTAGGGTGGCAGTCGGTGTAAGGTGTATCTAAATGCTTAATGACAGTTTATGGGTGATATTTTTTGTATTTTTTTTTGTACGAGTTACAATCTCGCCTCTGCACTGGACTGATTTTCACAGATGGAAGTCGGTGTAGTTTGACACAATCTGCAACAACAGTGGCTCTTAAAATTCTCTATGTTTACGTGAGTTTGCAAACAGATAAACCTGATAGCATGGCACCAATAAATTACAAGGCAAAGAGTATTGGACTTGTGTAGTCCATAAAGCTCAGAAGATGTAAATTATTAACTAAGGGAAAAGATTCTATGGCTTTTCTCTATTTCTTGTCAGCGTGACCAGAACTGCAGTTTGAATCCAGATAAAAATACTCAGGTGTCTTCCACCTGGTTGTGCCAGTACATCATTTGTGGTAAAGCAAAAACAAGACTTCTTGTAGCTTTCATTTGCAGGTGGATTTCCTCTCTATCTGCCGTACCGATTAGCACTACCCGACTCTGCAGCGGCTGAAGATATTCTTCCAACTGGGCCGTAAATCTTTGCAGCTCATCAAGACTTACTGTGAGCCTCTTAGCTGTTCCTCTGCGTGATGCGCCCCTCGCTGGCCCTTTCCGTTTAGGTGCACGGCCTCGTCTCGGCAGGTTTGCGGCGCCTGTGCCGCACTCTTCGGTTTCGGATGACGGATCAAGCAGTCCTCCATGGGAGGTTGGCGGCTCAGGATACTGAGCACCGAAGCTCTCTCCGACTTTTTTCCCTGAACTGAATAAAGCTCTCAGGCGTTCACAAAACAGCTGTGTTGAGGCTGAATTTTAAATCACACACACCAACTCTGCTTTCTAATTAGTTGACTTCACAGGGGCAGTTGGTTGCACTGAGCAAAACAGTAGATAAATAAATAATAAAATTATTTTTTTGCTCTTTTTTTTTTTTGTTGCTTTTGTATTTTTGTCTTCTCATGCTTCGGTACTTGTTTTTTTGTTCAATCCTGATCTGTTTTGGATCACCTGTGGGTTTTCTTTTTTCTTTCTTCTTTTGTGCTCTGCTGCCGTTTGTTGCAACAGCTCAGTTTTTCCAGCAGACACAATTTGTGAAGTGGCAGAATGACTGCATCTCACATCCTCTCCTTTCACTGCACCATTACCTCATGACACGCTTGCTGCTGTTGCGTCAGCGTTACCACATCTGTCCGCGTCGGTGCGTGCGACTCCACGCCGTGCATGTGAACACCTTTGGCTTTCAAATCAACAAATGCTCCTGGAGCAGACGCATGTGAATATGGAGTCAGATTTACACAGCTGGTTTTTTAAATCCTGCTGCAGAGGACAGGAGCTTGTGTTCAACCTCATTTCGGGAAATCTTCATAGCTTTTTCCCTATTGTTTGATTTATTCTGGAATATAATGAGTACAACATGAAAAGTGGCAAGTCTTATTAATGAAAAGAGTCGTGTAATGTCCCCCTCTTGTTTAATCACACCTTTGTTTCCTCTTCGAAGGCTGATGCAGAGTCATACTCACCTTTCATTTAATTATTTTTAGCATACTTGCGGTAAGCTGGGAAATCGCTGTTAGCATTTTAATGACTTAATGAGGCCTAATTACTAGAAATGGGAGAGAGGATACAAGGAGCCATTAGGGGTGATCTGTCTGTGTTGAAACACATCATCAGCTGCGTAGAAGCTTTAATATGCTTCTCTTGCGCAAGTCTTTAGTTTGACTGATTTTTGCATTTGCTCTATGGGTGTGTTGATACATCTGTACAGCAGCTTTTTCTTCTTCTTCTCCTCCAGTGTAGATATGTGTGGATGTGTCAGCTGCCCCACTCAGCATAACCTCTTCATCAGGAGGTGACGGTGGGGAGTCAGGCCTCATTTAATCAAGGAAAGAATTCCATTTCCCATTAACTTAATTAGTCCGAGGGCGGAGATGGGGGAGCTGGAAGCAACCTGCTCCCTGTGTATGTGCGAGTCGACCAATTTAAAGATGAAGTATAAAAAATTAGATTGTCGTCGGAACGAAGTCGTGACATCACGTAACGCAGAATTTCCTGCGTTGATTAACATAAACGCCTTGGTTAACTTCGACGATGCTTTCCTGAGCTGTCATGCTGTTGCATGTCTGCCTGTCATTTCCATACAAAAAGACAGTAGAATAGGTTGATTAGACTTTGGCATAATTTTAGAATGCACAATTCAATCACCAGATTATGCAGGTGGTCAAATAATAATTTTTAAAACGTTATTGGAGAAGCTACCAGATGCAATTTATGCCACACCAGAGGCATGATATGCTGTCCGGACGCTACGTCTGAAATGATGAGGGTTCACTTGGGACGCAGAAGGCTTGAAAATGAAAGCGAAATGGATGACTTGGCCTACTTAGTAAATAGTTCAGTAAAAAAGAAAATATGATTTACCTGGAAGAACTCATAAGGATTTAAAGTTTCACTTCCAATGTATCAATTAAATATAGAAATAAATTAATATGACTGCATAAGAAACATTCTGCTTTCTTGCACTAAAAAATGCAACAAATTCCACACCACTAATCAAAACATAAATGCACTATTCAGAATGAGAGAGCATAAAAGTGATCTACATGCTTCATAGACGCAACAAGACGAGTTATACCACATCATTTCCAAACATTTAAATCGGAGTAACATGCAGTTTTCAGTAGGTGTGCAGGTACGGCCAGATGGGAAACTTCTGGCTTTTGTCGTATCAATATATGTTCGACAAAAGCAAAACCTGATGTTCCCTCACCCTACTATAGAAAGACGTCGTATCATTGTGAGCTTGTTGAGAATAAAACAGTTTTCTTGGAGTGGTGGTAGCATCCAGCCAGCTCGACATTTACCGTCTGTTTTAGCTGACTTCAGCGGTGTAAAACAATTCAAAACAAACCCGTCTATAACAGCAGGGCACGGCAGCCATTAATAGTCTGCAGTTGTTACGTTCATGTTGTTTGTTTGGACATTTGTGTGTCTGTGTGGGGTTATGTTGGTGAGCCTGCCAGTTGCTCCAAACACACCGGAGCAACAGGTTTAGATTTTTGTGTACGACTAGCTCGTGTCCTTGGAAGATTAATATGTTCACTTCAACTCCTGTTACCTCCAAACAAGTTGTTTCATAAAACAAGGAATTGTAAGTGATAGAAGGAACATTCTTCAGGATGATTTTCTGATTGAGAAAGGCAAAGCAGTCAAGCAGTCTTTATTTCTTCAAAATCTCTAATTGTGACAGAAATCTCTAGTCCTGAGCTCGAGTGGTTGCACAGTGTGACTGCCGATTCAGAACCAAAGACAAGCTATAACAAATTTTAAGCAGCATTAAATTTTTTCTGGAAAGATGATGCAACGAGATTCTTATTCTAATTAGCCAAGGCTTGAGCACTTTGTTTTCTCCTCCCAGGTACACATTTCTGTGCGCCTTCCCTTCGGAGGGAAAGAATGTTGACAACCCAGAGCTTTTACTGATGCAAAAATGTCTTCAGCAACAGTGGCTACTAACCATCAGACTACTCCACACACTGTAAAAAGTCCTAAGGCTTGTCAGGGAATCTTGCTGCTTCACAAAATAATATTTCAAGCCACCGTGTAATGCTAATGAATGTCAGTGTAAAGGCATTTAAATTAAAATTTTTTTAAAACCTTGGCTGTGACAAAAAAAAAAGCAGTGAAAGAGAAACAATGGCCTTCTAATGATCGCACAAAGATTGAGGACTGAGGAAAAATTGTGGTTTTGTGTTAAAAGAGCTCTTTTGAGAAAAGCTGAGCTTTCCTTTTGCGCTACAGAGTCAAAGGAAAAAGATTCTTGAGATTAAATGGTCTTGTTGTATTCAGTTTATCTGATTTATACAAATCACCGGTAAGGCCAACTTCACAAAAAGCCTGCACACATTTTTCATCTTTTATTTTTCTTTATTATTTAATTTTATATTTTTTGCTGTTGTATCCTTTTCTAAGTAATGGTGAACATACTTTCTTCACTTTACTGTTTGGTTAGCATGAGAACTACCTCCTCTGGTCTCATGCATATTACAAAGTGCATATTGTACATAATGCACGGCAAAAGGATGCTGACTTTCAAGTCACCAATTGTCCTCAGAACTGTGATCAGTCTATTGAAAGCCATGCAATACAGCTGCTAAAAATACATGAGCAATGCAGCAGCAAACCCTAAACATCAATCAGCATTTGACAGCAATTTATGCTGACTGTATTTAGATGATTAGCATTTTAATGTACTATATTAGCACATAATGGGAAGTACTTTCACTTTTCTGCCCTTTCTGAAGAGAGTAAACTAATTATGAAATGATCTGCAGAAAAAGGTTCTTGAACTTGATGTAACGGGAAAATGGAACACAGAGATTCCCAAGGATTTGGAAATGACAGTACCGGCTGTGTTCACGCTCTACTTGAGGAGTGGAAAAATTGGGATTATGTTGAAACCGAGCCAATGCGAGCTATTCCAAGAAATAATCCGGCCAATTGTTTCCGATTTAAAGAAAAGCACAAAAAAGTACTGCGGTAGTTTCAAGATGCACAATAAAGAAAGGCTTGAAGGAAAGTGACTACATGGTGAAGTCGCCAGAAGATTGTCGTTACTAGAGTACAGCCTGCTTCATGTACGCCACGCAGCACAAAGACAAGCCTCAAAACACAAAGGGACCAAAATGTGACTTGATGGCCACAGCCACTGATACTTTAGTAGAGGAGACCCTGGGGATTAAAATGCACGACTCCGTAAAACGCTGATAGAAAAACATCAGCGTTTTGTTGGAACTTGGTCAAAACTGATAGGCAAATGAATGTGTTTTAAATAAATCAATTATTCTTTAAATAATCAAAAGGCAACATTTAAATTGAAGATATTTGGGAGGAAACCCAGTCCCGTCATTCGTAGCACAAGCTCTCTGCTGATCGGGACGATAAGCGAGTTGAAATCAATTTCCAAAGCGTTCTGTGTGGGAACCGCTGCAAAGAGAGAGAGGTGTTTTAAGGTCACAAAGTCTCCATAACAACCATTAGCCACTGTGTACATGCCAACCAGCTGCCTAAGAAGCATGCCAGAAAGAAGTTCTGGCATGCTTCTTAGGCATCTATAGTTCACAGCTATAGATGTCTTCCCATCTATAGCGTTAACAGTTTGCCTAACTTCACCGGAGCTTTTAAACTTTGGTCAGATGGAACAGATTAAAGTTTTCATGCTGGGCTCACTGGAAACAGAACAGAATATGCAGAAAAGCAGTGTTAAGTATTCATGAGGGTTTGTGATGCTGATGCAGTGAACCCATTCCTCTTCAAAAGACCTTGAGAACCTTATAGGAGAGCGTAGCATTATGTAAGTGGATCGTTTATGATTAGACACACATGGCCAAATCAAAAGACAAAACACAAGCCTTCTATCATGGCCGTCGCAGGATCCAGGTCTAAAAACGGGAAATCTGAATGGTGAAGTGGAGGGGAAAAAAACCATCTAGAGAGAAACACAGAACAGGTTCATAGATCCCTGTTCTATCGTGACAAATTATCGTCATACTGGAAAAATGATTGTTATAGAAAAAGCCTGTAATTGTGGAAGTTGTGATTTTGTCAGAAATAATTATTTCTTAATATGTGATGTTTTTTTCCCCCACCTTTCAGAGTAATGTACCCATTTTAAAAATTGGTCTTTCATTTTATCCCACTGCAGTGAAAGACTGATTTATTTACACTTTTTTCTTTTACAGATCTTTACCAGCGGTGCCAATAAACTCTTGCTATGCCAATCTCATTTTTAAAGATCCTCCTCCAGGAACGGTCTCCGTTCTATTTCAGAATGGCCCGTTTTATAAATGTTCTGTTAAATCCATCTGTGCTGCCAAGTTTGCGAGTAAAATCTTTCAAAGTAGCGAGTGTGATGTTTTGCCCAAATTTATCACATAGTAAAAGAAGTTAGACAAGTGAGGGAAAATGCTTTCTTTTCCATATAATCTGAGAGCTCCTTGTAGAAAGTCGTATGGAATAAAGCAAAACTGTCCCAGACCTTTCCTGGTACATCCTAGTTAACTGATCTGTTTTTTCCTCTCTTCCTACACAGAAAATCCTGTTTCAGTGGAGCTGAGCTGTGGTGCCGGGCCCAGCCATGTGGTTCTGGAGCTAGGTTTGCCACTTTTGCTGGACTGCAACCTGGGGTCCAGCGACACTCCTTTCAATGTCACCTGGTTCAAGGATGGCCAGCTCCTGCCGCCGGCGCTGGGAGATCGCCCGCAGTATTTGACCAATGGATCCCTCTTGTTGTCGCCCACCTCTGCAGACAGCCAGCCTCCCCAGAATGTAGAGGGCAGTTACAGCTGTGTGAGCGCCAGCGCCATCGGAGCCCTGACCAGCCGGACTGTCAACGTGCTGCTTGCAAGTAGGCGTCACACAGTTCACAGAACACTCTGCTGTCGCTTGAAGAGTGCAATTGAGCTCATGTAAGGCCGAGGCTCGGTCCTGTCTGCAGATGAGCGTTACATGATGTCTGTCTGCATGTGTTTGTTGGCTCTATTCAGACTCCAGTGATCCTTTTCAGCTGTGTTTTTTTTTTCTTTTTCTGGGTGGAACGGGATGCACACGTTTGAATTGATTGTGGGTTTTCTCTCATGCAAGTTTTGCTTGATGTAGCAACAAGCTTCTGATTGGTTTCTAGCTGGATGTTTGACCCTTTTTCTCATTAGGCAGCAGAGATCGTTCAAATTGACCAGTTTTCTGACATGGATTCTGTCTTAAAACTTAGTGCAAGAAATGCTGAGTTGTGTTTGGTTGATTTTAGGCTGCTTTAGCCATTCAAATCCATTTATCCTTTGCAATGTGGGTTTGTCCTTTTTGAACGCCAAACTACTATGTATCACTTCACCGAGAAAAATTAAAAGTGGCACAAACCATTGAAAGTCCCAAGTTACAATGGCTTTCACGCTGATAATTGTTATACAAAGAGCAGAACATTGAGTCTGTTGCAGTGGTATGGTTTTAGGTTTAATGTTTGTTTTGTGATTATTAATAAGTGATTGCTGTGATACGAAGAGAAAACTATAAATATATTGCTGCACTTTACTGTTACTGTCTCTTACTCTGCAGTTGCGGAGTCTCAATGTCTGGGGTCATGAGCGCCCCCTGTTTTTTAACCATTTTATTGGCGACGTACAGTCAGGAGGAGCATGCTCTCATTGAATGGCAGCTACAGTTTCAACAGTTCTAATTGTGATCTTAGACTGTAAGTTAGAAGTACAAGCATCTGGCATTTTGGTATTATTAACAGTTGCATTGCAGCTGTTTAGAGGGGGGGCATTATGGAAGTTCTTGCCCACAATGAGTCAGATTGGAAACAATTTTGTTACTATCAACTTGTAGAAAACAGACAAGGTCGGAGAATCCCGTACGTTTAAGTGGAAAATTCACACAACCTCTGGTTCCAGCTTTACCAGTCGTTTTGTAAAAGTTTATGTGGCACAAGTAGCATGTATTCATTAGTAGCTAGACATGGCGCTCCTTCTCTAGCAACTTAGTTTGTGTCACAGTCTTGCTCAAGTTTTTGATCCAGTGTTTCAGTTTATAATAAAATCAGACATCAAGGTATTTGATCTGCTCATCGTCTGGCATTTTGAAAGGATTCTGGCTTCTTGATGACTGGCCTTTTGATCTGCACATCAATAACAACTTGTCCTCTGCAGCTGGACACTTGTTCTCCCCAGCGTGTGGAGAGAGAAAGTCGTTCTCTTTGTGCTTTCTTCTTCCGCTCTTTGAAGGACGAACCGTGTTTCTCGACCCCACAGGTTTGCACGAAGCCATGCTATTTTTCAATTAGCCGGAAGATCGTGATATGAAGCAGCAGGAGATAGATGGAAGTTTTTGTCTGACTGACTTTCCCTCAAACTCCCGAGTTCTGCTTTTTATTCAGTCATTAGCTTTGTGTAAGAAGAGACTCCATCCACTGGATCCCCTGTCTTTTGTCAGCTGCTGCATGCTTATTTATGAGGATCTTTTCTTTGGGGAACAATAAGGACTAAAGTACTAATAGGGAGGGGGCATGGGAGATGTTAGATTAAATGCTACGAAGGGTGGGAAAAAAAGCAAAGGAGAATTTGGAGAGTTACAGCCTCTAACATAACGAAAGGGCTCTGCCTACCATCCCCCAAAAAGGCAGCAGAGATTTATATGTTAAAGAAATATTACTGCAAAAAAAATAAAATTGAAAAGTGTGCAGCATTCACATATACTCATCCTGCTTGACGGGATATTTTTGTAGAATCTTCTTTCACTGAAAATACGGCTTCTAATTGTTTGGCCTTCATCTGGAATAGCTTTAGCATTGTAGAGGCAGATTTTTCATTTGCCAGATCCTTAACTGCTTAGTCAGATATTGGGGGGGGGGCTGTAAAGAGTAATTTCCAAGTTTTGTCAAAGATTCTCAATTGGATTTAGGTGTAGACTTTGACTGGTCCAGTGTAACTCGTGAAGTTGCTCAGATATTAAATATTCCATAGTAACTTCCTGACTGTATGTTTAGAGCATTCCTACTGAAAGATGACTTTCCACCCAAATCTCAAGTCTTTTACAGTCCAATACTATTAACTAATGACATGAGGCGAGTAGCTCAAGTGGATTCGTTTGTAGGGGAATCAGGTTTAAAGGGACATAATACAAATCCATACAAATAATATCACATTTTCCTCTAAACAAATAAAAGCGTCACATTTCACTTTCACTTCGCAAATACACACAAAATGTTTGGTCTTTTTGCACAAAACCACAGTACAACACATTGACTTGCGGATTTTCACTGCGACAACATGCGTAATTTAACGATGATGAATACAGCGTCGACGCATCTTTCGGTCTGCGCGCGAAGGGTTCCCTGCAAAAACGTTTTGAAGTGAGAAACGAGGCGCCGGATGTGAGGGAGTCCGATGCCGGACTGCCTGGCCGTCGGATATCGAGCAGACCTCCTCACCCCCCCTCCCCCCCACCTCACTCGGGTGTCTTCGCTCGCAGGAATGAGAGTGATGAGAGAATGTAGCAGAGTTCACATCTGTGAAAACACATTAGGAGAGCCACCTGCTCTGGTTTCGCAGTCGCCGTGTAAGTATGAATCATGTGCTTGTCCCTGAAAGGCACGGAGACGGACAAGGACTTTTTCACCTATTTCTTTTTTTAAATACAGTTTCTGAAAGCGATGGATTTTCTTTTTCTTCTTTAGTGTGTAGACAAAGACAGCAGACAGCCAGAAGGGAAATAAACACAAACGAGGCCAGATACAGTGTGTTTGTTGAACATGAAGTAATTAAGTTTCCTACAGTAATTATGACTCAGTTTTGTGAAATTCCAATATATTTAATGATGTCCTTCTACAAACCAATATGGCCTTTTTTTTTAAAAATCTTTTTCCCAAAACTTACACCTGCGTGGTCCCGCAAAGGAGACATTTTAAAAACAAATCTTCCTTTTGGCAGCGTTGAAGGGTTTTCCTTCCTTCCTGTCCGAACTGACCGAGTTGCACATGCTCCGTGGTAACTTTTCCAAATAGCCCGTCCAGGCTGGAGGTATGCTTGATGAGCTTTCACAATCTCGGCCCTAGGGAAGCAAAGAGGTCACGGGGGGAATTATCTGCTTGCACAAGGGGAGGGGGAAAAAAACGCTGCAATCTGATAGCTGAGGGGCCGAAGAGTGGGGCACAGAGACAGGGACAGACAAAGACAGAGGGAGAGAGCGGGGGCGGGGGGGGGGAGTCAAGACAGACAAGAAAAAGAAAAGGGGCTAAACTAAATTTGGGCCTTTTTATATTTTTATAAGCTTTGCAACTACAGCATGCCTGAATATCCATCCTAATTTCTAGCTGTGTTTTGGAATGTTGCCTTTATTGTGAGAATGCCACTGAAAACTTACCTCTGTGTCAGATTTTAACCACGTGAATGATCACTGGGGTATCGGATGGATCTGCTGTGGAATTTCATCTCAAATTCTGAGATTCTTAAAAAAAGAGAAAAAGATGTACACACTTTGAAAGAATCAGAGGTGGAAGGCCGGCCAATCACCACTGTCCCATCGCGATATGGGCAAAGGGCCCTCTATGAAACAACCCCCCTCCCCTCTCTCTTTTCATTGACATTTGCTGCTGTGCACCCTTGCTTATCTGCTGTCATTCACCTTCGTGTGCACACACACCGTTAGAGAGGAGATACACAAAGTTAATCCACCAATGCAAACAGAAGGAGTGTGTCCGCAGGCACCGATGCGGACTGAACACTGTGAGGTAAAGAGCAGCTTTGCGCCGCGACTCACGAGCTCGCCCACGCTCGGACAGTCTGGCATGGCGTCAGGCACCGATGCAGAACTTTGGGATTTAGGTTGTGGTGTGGAGCAATGTGTCAGGAAGTGCCAGGGGTTAATCATAAACACCTCCTCTGAAGCTCGCGGCTCGGGATCTTTCTGAAACGAATCGGATCCCTTCTGCTACTGTTACCACAAGTCCTCCAGTCTTTGTGTACACACCGGGAAACTTTGGTCTCTCAGTGCCGTAACGGGCAGACGGACGGGGTGTCGCTAGCGCCAGCGGTCGTGATCGGCGACAAGATTGTCGTGTTGATAAACCTTAAGTGACAGCACTTCAGATTCACTGCATTAGTTTTAGGAGAAAACATGTTCTTAAAACAAGACAAGGCGACAATGATTCATACTGCTGCAAAAACTAGTAGAAACTGCTTCATGTTCTTATCTAGAACATGTATTCATTGTTTGGATGTGATGCAGTACAAGTCAACATAAAATGCAGTTTTTATAATAACAGTCAAGTGGTTGTGATGACTTGCAGTGGGTCTTTTCCAGCTGTAGAGGAGTGTTGGACTTTTTAAGGCCACAGCATCTCAATAGGACTCAGGTCAGGACTTTGACCAGGCCACCCCAATGTCTTCATCTTGTTTTTCCTCAGCCATCAAGCGGTGGAAAGGCTGGTGTGTCTTGGCTAGGCGTTCAGGTCCTGCAGCAGGAAAACAGTCCCAGACCATCACACTGCCACCACCATGTTTTACTGTTGGTGTGCTGTTCTCTGTGTGAAATGGGTGCTACTTTTACGCCAGATGCAGTTGAACACACCTTCCAAAGAGTTCAGCTTTTTTCCCACAGATTGTTTCCTCAAAAGTCTTGGGGATCATCAAGATGTGCTCTGGAAAAACTGAGACAAGCCTTAATGTTCTTTCTGCTCAGCAGTGGTTTATGTCTTGGAACGCTGCCATGCAGGCAAATTCCTTGCGGTGGAGGCATGACCTCTGACCCTGTGGGGTCTGTTTGTTACCTGTTGGATGAGTCCTTGCTCTGCTGTTGGTGTAATTTTGCTCAGTCGGCCCATCCTGGAAAAGTTAACTGCTAAATAATATAAAAAATAGAAACAAAGAAAAACACATTCATGTTCTTTTTTTTCTTTTCAAATTATTCCAACAGTTTGTTATAGCAACACTTATCAGGAATACCACTGTCCTCTTCACAAGTTGTTACCTTAACAGCAGCACCTGTAAAATATTGTATGTGTAAAATTTATACCTACAATGTTTAAAGTACAGTGTAAAATATTAGAGGTCACTAAGTCAATGCTAGAGGTCACTACTATACTAAATTGCCACATCTGAATGTTGTCCTAATTGTTTGAAAGGTGTCCTCCGTGAGACACTGAAACATCTGCCAGCAGGCGGATAGCTCGAAGCTTTTCGCTAACACTGTATGCGTAGTTCCGCTGAGCACTTTTGACATCAAGCCGGACAAAATGTGTTCTGCATTAGTTATGCAGATCCGTTCACATGGAGAGTCTGTCACTGAAATTGATGGAATGTTTGAGAATGCGTCTCTCATCTGGACGCCTCCATGTTTGTTCTCACAGTCCGTTGTAGGGTGAGTTTAACTACAGCTGGCACAGCTTTATTATCTGTGCCAGTCTTGTTTGGGGTTTTCAGTTCTCTGCTGGCTTGTACTTTTTTTTTTCATTTTTTTTTTCAAACCCCTTGGTCTCCCACCTCCGTCTTCTTTATGGGTTTTCTCTCTTTGGATCCACCCCCGTACTTTTCATCGCAGTCAGGACTAAAGCTGGAGTGGTGAGGGACACTTGGAGCTGTTTTGTTCATTCTTCTCACCCCCACCAGCATGTTGGTGGAGGTGGGGGGGATCAGAGGTCATAGGTTCACTGCTGCCATCTGGTGCTTCACATTACTCCTCAGGCACACATATTCTTTTGTTTAAATTAAAACTTGTAAAGGTCTCTGCAAAGACAAGTGAGTTATAACTTGTGTCATAGAAATTGCAAAATGGTTTGAAGAGATACTAGACTGTTGGAAACCATGTTGCCGTTGTAACCCAACTAATGACAAGACAATGAATCGACCAATTATCGATCCTATATTGGTGTTTGACCTCATTCAATGGGTTATACATTGTTGCTGCTTTTCCCTGTGTAGGTCTGTCCAGCTTCTATGAGGAGCCGTCACCACAAACGGTGACCACTGGGGGTTCTGCTCGGTTTGAGTGCCAGATTGAGGGAGTACCCACCCCTGTCATAACATGGCAAAAAGACAAAGTGACTATCACAGACGAGACAAGGTAGGTTGTGTGTAAGACCGAAGTGCATTTAATATTCTCAATCAGATGTTGCTGGTCAAAGAAGATATGCAAAGTGCCTTGCAAAAAATATTTTGTATCATTACAGTCACAAATTTTATTTGGATTTTACACGACAGACCAGCACAGAGGAGCACATACTTTTGAAGTGCAAAGGACGCGAGTCCAGGGTAGACTCTTTTTTTGTAGATTCAGATTTAAATTTTTTTTTTAAATAAAACGCAGTAAAATATGGTTTATATGGTTCCTTTTGCTCATGTAGTACCCCAGTAATAACATGATGAATATCAGCAAGCATATTTTAAAGAGCATGATAACGATCGTAGCAACTAATGTGGATCTGCAATTGCTGAGGGACCAACTTTAGTGAAAACAAAACAAATTAACCCTGCAACATTTGTACGTTTGCGCACGTCTTTGCTGGCAGTGGTGTGATCTCAGGAGACAAACACTCATCTTTGACGCTTGGTAAGTGTCTGCTCCTATTGAACAGCCGTGTTTCTTTCCATTACTACAGCTCAATGTTAGGGTGGTGTAGCCGTGACATTGTTTACAACCCTTTAAAAGCTGAGTCGAGGTGTTGTTTTCTTTATCTTGGTCAAAAACTGGACCGGCATACCTCTAGAGGACCGGGACATCTGAGAGCTTGTTTTAAAAGCGACATGTTTAAGAGGGACTCTGAAGTGGAAACATAACATGTCTGTAATAGTCTTCTGTGTGCTAAAATAAGATGTAGATATAGATATAAAAATCCAAGTATGTGACTCCTCAAAAGAGCTCCCTTGCCAATGCTCTCAAAAATAATCTCATTTATGGCTTAGCAAAGTAGACATTTTGCTGTGGCCCTGGGGTCAGTGAATTTCTTTTCGGTCTTATTACGCAGATCGAACTGTTAATGTCGGCTATATCGCGGCATGACCTCCAGACAGCTTGCTGCTTAAAAGGTCTTATTGGTGTAATGTGGTTCTCCCACCCCAGGCGGTATTAATGGGTCTCTCGCAGAAATCAGTCAAAGGATAGCTGATGAAACAGAGGCTTTTTTTCTCCTTTTGTTACCTCTTGCTTTTAGGTGATTTTCTTTTTTTCTCACTCAAACCCTCTGCCATCTCTCAGGTATTATCTCCTTGTCCTCAATTGCTGTTAACCTTCACCCTCTCCTTTGCTCATCATGTTCATCTTTTCTTATTATTTGCTTGTCCTATTCACAGCCTCTCCGTAATCACTCTCTGTTTTAAACTTTTCTCACATCCCTCTCTGCATCCGTTAAGGTAGTCATTTTATTTTATTTTTTTTTCATTTTCAGAGGTGATGTGGGTGTGTGTGTGTGTGTGTGTGTGTGTACCACGAGCATTTTTCTATAGGATTTAAATTTTGTACTTGAACACAGAACTTCTGTTAATTACTTTGTGAGTTATTCTCTTAACTGTAAGCAGGTGAAGCAAATAGCACCTATCGTTCAATAATTGCACCTGCGAGCGGGTGGGATTTATCTAAGTGAATGTTTTCTCCAGGAACCTGATGAGGTAGAAGCAGAAGAAATGGGCGCGCATGAGGCTTTGACTTGGTCAGATCCTCTCTGTGGACTGTTCCTTTTCTGCTTTGGTCAGAATCCATCAGAACTGGTTCAAGGAAGGAACAGTGGTTCATGACGGGCCAAGGCTCAATGTTGCATCCAAGTAGCAAGGTTGGTTCGTGTGGTCTGATCCAACAGCCTATTGTAGCTCAAATTGCTTTGCTTTTATATAAGCCAGGCGCTTTGCTTAACTTGGGAACCATGTGGCGCCAGAATGCCGTATAGGAGGAAGGTTAATCTCACAGAGGTAGAGTGACTCTACTGTTCTGCTGGGACTCCATGACTGCTTTAATCCATCGTATTGCTCATCATGCGCATCCTCTCATTCAGATGAAGGACATTCACAGATATCCTTCATCAACAAGATAAGGTACCCTGCCAAAAAGGGGGGGGGAAATGGTGTAATTAGAAGAACAACAAGTTGGAGGTCTTCAATCATTCTTTGTTTTTCCACTGGTATCAATCCAATGGGACTCATTGGACAAACGTGCTAACATGTTGTTGCTTGATATCACAGCAGCACACCTTCATGTCCATGTGTCAATGTGTTAGGGTTGTTTTACCAGAAAAGGGAGACCAACACACAGCTAGTTTGTTTTAGTGTATAGCTAGTAAATGAAGTCCTGTCGGGTCAAATCTCTATTTCATAAAAAAAAAAAAAAAAAAAAAAAAAAAAAACAATTTGGAAAACTACAAAACAGTAGAGTTCATCAGCCTGCTGCTTCATGGATCAGTGTACTAAGTCATTTATTGTACTCTCTCTCTTATTCTGTCTGCATTTTTTTTTATTTCTTTTGCTTTCCCTTTGGAGCAACAGGTTCATTTCTCTTCCTAATGGGGTGCTGCAGATTCTGAAGGTGACTAAAGAGGATGAGGGCTTCTACCGCTGCGTGGCATCCAGCTCTGAAAGGAAGAACATCAGCAGCGAAGCCAGACTCACCGTCACCACAGGTGAAGTCTGCTGCTCTGCTTTGCAGTTTTTCAATAGGGAACCTGGTTCAAGTGGAGGTTGATTTTTTTTTTCCTTTTAAGTGTCCTTGGGCTCGTGGTAAAATCCTGGTTTGTGAATTGAGCGAAAGGAGATACTGTGAGAAACGTAGCTTGTAAAAATTTGCCATGTTGAAATGTTGCATTTAGGAGCGCTAGGGCAGCTCTTGACCAAGTGGGACAATCAGGCACTGTTGGAGAGTCCTGCTGCTCATTTTAGGCTGCAGCTAAATAAGATGACCGGACTCAAGTAAGTCTCTGACACAGCAGCAATCAAAAGCACAGCAAGGGAGGTGACAGGATCAAGGAAAGAGAGAGAGAGAGAAAAAAGAAAAGCATGCTTAGAGTACAAAATTATCAGTCAGCACTTGCTGGAAAATATCTGCCTATTGGATGTCATATCTAACCGTATGCGAGAGTTACGTCTGACAGATACATCAATTACTGTCAATATAATTGATCAATAAAACTGCTGAAACGCTAAAAACGCAATGATTGAGTCTCCATATTATTCCTTGAATAGGTTGAAAATCAACATTGCGTCAGTTGCAGTGACGTTTCACATCCCTGGTGCTCTGTGTCTCAAGGTGATTCACGAGACATTGTGCTGCCCGCTGGTTTCACACTGTGGCACAAGGGAGGTCGTCCATCTAAGTAACCCACATTAATGTAGCACTACCAGAAAGGTTGCATGCTGACAAGATCATTTTAAACCACATTATTTTATTATTCAGGGAGCGTAATATCCTTATCTAATAGGGTGGCTGTGTGGTGTAGTATCTGTTACCAGGGGATGTGATTTTTAAAAGAACTGCGCGTTTAAATTAGATTAGTTCAAGTAAATCAGTGTAATGAAATTGATGGCCTCATGCAGCTCAAACCAGATGTATTTGCATATGTTTGATCAAAAGAGGCATACTCTGTTTTACATGAATTCAGACTAAGAGTTTTCTATTTTCAGTTGGTGACAATTACCAAAATTGTTTCTCTGATCATAATGTAGAAAAATTGAAATGATATCTAAAAATATATTTCAGGGATTTAAAACTTGGGCAGGGACCTTCCAATTGAAGGTGACCCTCATTATATTTGCCATTTAGTTGTAAAGTGGCTTAATGGCTACAATACCAAATAACAAGGGAATGTGTGTAAATGTCTCCTGTTGAAGAATGTGTTCAATAAACCTTGCATACCACTACATTTGACGAATCTCACTAAACTAAAATGTATCATTTCATGTCACTGTAATAATGATTAATTGAGACAACTTAGTGGCTAATAACAGACGCCCGATTTTGATTGAGGAACTTCTTAATTTAGCTCATCCAAAGTCTAACAAATTGTTCTTGTTTCAGCTGCCTCAAATATTAACCTTCTGGACATGGAAGAATCTATTTCTAAACCGATGCGGGTCAGACGAAACCATAGAGAGTTGTTGACTATCAGCTAAAGTATTCCAAGAACTTGAGCGTCAAGAGCTTCCTGAGGGTAGAGTTACTTCAGCGATGTCCAAAACCGGAGCAGGCGAAGAAGTCAAAGGGCATTGATGAAAATAGGCATGAAAGCTGACGGTGCCAAAATACAGGAATTGTCACACTAAACACCAGTGTTTCTTTTTCTTGTGGGGGGGATCAAAAGGGTATTTTTGTTTTGCATCGTGTATGTGAAGAAATAGTTCTGTCTGTACATCAAAAGTGAGTGCAAAAACAAACAATTTCCAAATAAAACAATTTGATAAAAAAATAAATCAAATTGAAAAACGTGACTGTTTTGTTAGATGAAATAGAAATAAGCTCAAATTACGAACATAAATCACCTTAAAAATACATTCCGTGTTGCAAGTCATGAAGTGAGATTTCTGACAACCACCTGTCCTCAACAGATCCCACGTTACTTTTAAATTATATTGACTGCAACTGCAGAGTGGTCATGTTTTCAGGTTTTCCAGGAAAGTGGCTCGCTGCTTTCATTAAAAAAAACAAAAACAAAAACATCACGTAGGCAATGCTGTCTGTTTACATCCAACCTCTGTCAGATGTAATGCTATCGCCTCTTTCAGTGCCATGAGTGGAATAGCTCAACACCCACAGGAACGCGTCAACAGTTTTGTGTTGAAGTAATAGACCGAAATACTTCAGAAGCTGAGGGAAACCTAAGACATTAACAGGCACTGCCAGAGGTTTTCATTGTTTTTCTTTGGTTTGTTTTCTGCTATGGCTTCTATTTTTGGCAGTGCACTTCACCCACACCTATCAAATCCATCACTTTGTAGGCACCCTCTGCTAGAAAGTTGTTACAAAGGCAGCATGACCCACTTAAAGCCTTTTGCATCACCAAGGTTTGCTGCACGTAATGTCAATGATTAATGCGTGTTTACAGTATGCAAGACCATTTCTGCTGAGATGATTCCTTTCATTAACACTTGCTGGACCTTAGCGACTTTGGTGTGATCAAGAAACGAGTGCTTATTAAACCCATAAAGACGTTTTTTGTTGAATGGCGTTCTTTGTTGCTAAGGAGGAGCAGAGTTCCTCCATTGGATAACTGACACCATCCTATGACCTGATGTAATGGTTTACCTTTTAGGGCCCTTGAAAAGCCTTATTCTTCTGTGTAATCTTCTCTTCGACTCGACCTTCTGGCCAAACACTTTGCATTATCAGGTGTCATCATCACTAACACACCACCTCCTGTTCCTCCAGTTTCTTCTGTTTCAGACTGAAGGAGTCTTTTGTTATCTCACATGTCCAGTGGAAAGAAATACTTTTTGGACAAAATGTATATTAAATTAGATTCTGTTGGTAGTTCTGTGCTGAAACATTACAAACATTTCGTACCAGATTTAAAGTATATGGTCTTGTCATTAGGTTGAAGTGTACTCCAATGTTAAAGGTGAAGGTAATTTTATTTATCTGGCACATTTTCAGCAACAAGGCAATGCAAAGTGCTTTACGGGAATTAAAAAGAAATACAAACAAAATAACAATTCAAAGGAAAGAACAAAAGAAGAAAATGAATCTCATGTTGATCTAATATATGTGAACTAGGGTTGCTCAGGGTTGCTAAGTATCTTCTGGTCTAATTTCTTTTCCGGGTTGGAAGAACAGGAGTCTAAAAAGTAGTCTAATAATGTTGATCTAAAGTACACAAACTGGATAAACTACTGTTTTGTTACAGGCTCCATTGACAGCCCAAGCCCAGTTGTGATTGTCGCGCCACCCCAGAATGCCACAGTGGTGCTCGGCCATCCTGCCGTGATGGAGTGTGTGGCACACGGCCAGCCAAAACCATTGGTATCATGGAGCAGACAAGGTAGGACTTTCAAAGATTTCCACTCACTTTGAAAGTGAGCGGAAATGTATTTTCTTCACAGCTTCTGGTGCTACCTGTCCAGTCCGCTTGGTGTCATTCAGTGCCCTGATGAGTCAGTACCTGCTAGACTTTTCCTTTTTCATGGTGTAACGCCAAAACCAAATTAAACCTCAAGCACTCAAACCTAAGCCTAACCCTATCCACTTTCCTTAAACTTTGTTGATGAGAAGTTGTAAATTCGCCTGTTTGCAGTAACTTGGACATGTTTTCCTTTGCGCACATGCTAACAGGTAAGAAAGTCATGAACAAGTGCCATGACTTTAAAATAACCACATTATTTTAAGAGTGTGGTTGTTATTCCTACATCCAGACATCTCTGCGAACCCAGTCCAAGAAAAATCAGAGTCCCCTGTTGGTCACTTTGTGAGGGTTTCCTATCCGATCCCGTCTCGTGTTCTTCAAAGCATTTCCTTCCTGTAACGTCTCTCTGGCATTTATAAGACTGCAAAAAAAGACCTCTGCTCCCGTCAGTCACCAGCCGCAGTTTCTCTGTGCTGATGTTCCACATCGCTTTCTCTTTTGATCAGACGGAAAGCCCATTTCCACAGACGTGATCGTCCTTGCCACAAACCTGGTGATTAGGGACACGAGGCGTCACCATGCCGGCGTCTACGTCTGCCGAGCCAACAAGCCCAAAACGAGAGAGTTTGTCTTTGCTGCTGCCGAGTTGCACATTGCCGGTAAGAGTAATGTTACACCATCCATGTGCTGACTTTTATCTTGAGATATTTCTGAGAGCTGATTGAGTGAGGATAGTCCCCATCAACATCTTCACGGTATTAAAGGCCTAGTGTAATTTAAAGCATTAATTAAAAGGGGCAACTTTCAAAAATGCATTTTTGTCCCAAACAAGTAAGCATGATATTTTGAAAAAGTGGAATGTAAAAATGATAGATTTTCTTTTGTGTGTGCATAACAAGGATTTTTAAGCTCTTCTTTAAAACTGCAGTCTGGATTTGAGCTGCAGCTCTTAAGGGTTCTCCACTTTCTTCTCTGAACAGCCCCTCCAGTGATTGTACAGCCCCCGGAGTCTGTGTCCCTCTCCAGGGGGAATACCGCCAGGTTTCTGTGCAACAGCTCTGGGGAACCTTTCCCAGTGCTGCATTGGCTGAAGAACGGCCAACCCATTAGATCCTTCAGGCGGATGAAGGTGCAAAGCCCTGGGGTCCTGCTCATCAACCAGCTGGCTCTGGAGGACGCGGGTTACTATCAGTGCATCGCTGAGAACGGGCTCGGGACGGCCTGCGCCACTGCCAGGCTGACGGTCATCGTGAAGGAAGGCCTCCCCAGCCTCCCTCGCCGCCTGACCGCTACGCCGTACTCCAGCACAACGGCCCTGCTCTCCTGGGAGAAACCCGAATACAACACAGACCAAATCATCGCCTACTCCGTGCACTACCAAATCACTGCAGGTTTGTTTTGTTTTGGTTTTTATTTTGAAGCAGATGTGGTAAGGAGATATAAAAAATAAAAAAAATCCACATATTTGATATGAATTTCATTCGTTTTAGGGTCAGATAATCAGGACTCTTCGTTTGCAGTTAGCAACGACACCACAGAGTATCTGGTCAAAGAGCTCCTCCCCCACACCGCCTACACTTTCTTTGTGGTGGCTTATTCACCCATGGGAGCCAGTCCTCCATCGCTGCCTATAACCATAGAGATGCTTGAGGATGGTGAGTACTTCAACCTTCATAAAAGGCAAATGAAACTAAACTCATAAATGAAGCAAAGAATTACAAAGTGAGGACATTCTGCTCTCGGATTGGAAAGCTGCATCAGATCCTGCATGTTTGAAGGCGTGTTTGTGCTCCAGCTGCATCTGAGTGATGCAGGTGTACTCAGAGGAAGATAGCAATCAGCGAATTTAACCGGGGTTGGAACACAAGTCTTAAAAACTAAACCATATGTTCGGCTGCAGGACTTGACAAATGATCAATGCTACCTATGCAAAAAAGCTGTAGATTTTATAGTTACCGCACAAGTTCACATTCTGTTTTTCAATTTCATTCTTTTTTTTTTTTATTTGACCAGAACACTGCTGTGTTGTCATACTCTCTCAACATTTTCGGACTTACTGCTCACGGCAGTTAGCTTGGCTTGTCTCCTCCTTTCTGCTCGTAGTCCCGAGTGCACCTCCTCAGCTCTCCGTCGCCAGCATGTCCCCCACTGACATCAGGCTGATGTGGCAGCCGCTGACTTCACAGCACAGCCGAGGGGCTGTGACCCGCTACCGCATTGATTACAGCTCGCTGGATCAGAGTGAGTAATCTTCACTGACTGAGAAGCTCAACGCTTTCTTGTGACCCACTGAGAGTTACTGAAAACTCATTTGTGGAACGTAGCAATGACAATTAGAACTGCAAGCAGTTATATATGGGCTCCAAGGCCAACCTACCGAGTCCACCCCCCCTCCCCCAGCCCCGCCCTCTCACATGAACATGAACATGTCGAGAGTTAAGACTGTGCAGAACAATTTCTTATTATTTAATACTCATATTAATCTAATTAAAAATTATTATTGCCGTGTTGTTTTGTTTCCATTACAAATTATGTTCATGTTAAAGAAAAGAACATAATTTCACAATTGCGATGTTTCCATTAAATAAGACATGAAATTAAAATCACTCTTTGTCCCTCAACACATCGACCAAAGGTTGGGACACCGTTAGTAACTCATTAAAAGAGGAATAAATTCTGCATATAGATGGTACTATAAACATTTTCATTAAAAAATTCATACTTCATCGTAAATCTCCTAACAATGTAAACCCTGTCCAGTGGAAGACTTTTTTTTTTTTTCTTTTTCTGAGATTCAGAACAATAACAATTAAACCGACTTCTTCTTGTTACAGCTTGATTAGTTTTACCAGTCCTATTCTCCATGGACTTTATTTCTACAACAGTTTTCCGTAGATAATATAAAGCAGAAACAGCCCATCTATTTTAGAAATAAATAATTTACACAATTCTCTATTGCAAGACAATTATAATTTAAAAGAAAAAAAAAAGGTACCTGTCCACTTTCTCTTTCAAAAGCCCCTGTGGCCTTGGAGAAATCAGACTGTGCTCTGTATTTTCAACAGAGGATACTGTGTTCTCGGTGGAGCTGAGGGGCAACGAGACTCAGTTCATGCTCAGGGAGCTGCGCCCAAACCAGGTCTACCGACTGAGGATCGCTGCTGCAACCGCTGTGGGCTTCGGCGTTCCGTCTGAGTGGGTCCAGCAGCAGACAAGAGTTCGCAACGGCCCCAGTGACAACAGCACAGGTGAGCGAATGCACGGCTCACTTGTGTCCCCATATACGATAATTACTTCATGCGTCGTTTTGAAAACCAGAGATACAGTCTTGATTATGGCAATAAATGAAATGAAAACAATGTTTTGAATAACGTCAGGACATCCTTCTGCCCGGACGTTTGAGAGCACTTCATGCTTCAAACTCTTTATTTTTATTTTCTAACAAGGTGTGGCACCAAATTCATAATTTAATTTTGATTTTGGCTCAAACTGATCACACCAATAATATAAAAAGCAAAACGATACATATTTTAAAAAGCTATATTGCCATATTTCAACGAGCTGAGTTGAAGGGGGGAAAGTGTTGCAATGGGCTAATCTTCACTTCTTTTTTTTTTCTTTTTTTTAAAATCTTTTTCCAGTGATTTTTGCTCCTTCTGAGCTGAAGGTCAGAACCAGAGTGACCACTCTTAATGTGACATGGCAACCCTCACCAAATCACACGCTGGTTTCTGGCTACAAGCTCTCCTATCGGGAAGCGGAAACAGATGAGTTCTCTATCAGAGACAGAACGTCGCACGCGCACACCATCAGGCTTCGGAAGAAGGCGAGGCATCACCTGCTGACGGGGCTCGGTGAGACGTTGGTCGTTTCTAAAATCTAACAATACGCTGTTTGGACAGACCTTTGTACATTTGTCTCGTATCAGTCAGAGAAAATGGAATAGTACTTTAAAAGTTTGTCTCTCCGGGTTCTTCCTCTGCGTTTTATCAGTTCCTGACCGGCAGTATGAGGTGAGGGTCTGGGCATTCGACAAGCAAAAGGATGGAGCAGCTGCAGTGTGGAAGGGAAGGACGGATAAGATCCATGGTAGACGTAAGACTCCCTTTAGAGGCATGTTTCTCTAAACAGTAAAAGAACCCAACATAGCGTCTGCATGTGGATGACGCCAGAATAGCATTTGCACTTTCTGGCATTCAAGGGAGTGATGGTGCGCTTGTGTTTGCAGCTTCTGGGCCGTCCTCGTCCCCTCCGTTGCCCCCCGGCAGCATCCAAGCTACGGCCAACAGCTCCACCTCCATCTGGCTCCGTTGGGACAAACCTCGGTTCATCAACGTGCGCATCATCAACTACACAGTGCGCTGCAGCCCAGCGGGAACCACCAATGCCTCCCTTGTCTCTTATTACAGCAGGTTGGAAGACCAGGATGAGCATCTGAAACAGTTTTCAGTATTGTTAAAATAAAAGTTACCATTTTCATGACACCGAATATGTTCGAAAAAATGCACAGGGCCGTCATAAGGTGTTCCAGTTTTTCCACTTGGCTGCATGTAGAACAAATTTAAGGAGAGAAATGGGGATTCGTGTTCGAGACTTGGACTCAAGTTGCACATAAGTCTCAAAAATAATGATTTTAGATGTGACTTGAACTTGTTCCCCAGAGTATGTGATTGTTTCGTAACAAGTGAAGTTCTCTTTACCCTTCTTCCTCTCTTCTATCCTCACCCTTTCAACTTTTGTCCCACTTATCTTCTGTCCTTTTCTCTTTTGTCCCTCTTTTTTTAGTCAGTTTCCTACTTTTGGAGGAACATAGGAAACTGCTACTACCAATTGGCATTCCAATTAGATGCCACTTGGATCAAGTGGTGTTTGGTCCAATTGGCATTCAAATATGCATTCGAACCACGCCAGAACCGAGACCTCTGTTTTGAGGCAGGCCAGAGTGTGCTTTTTTGGTCTGCGTCAGACTTTGAGTGCGCATTCACACCTCCCAAACAAACCAGACTTTTTAGGTAAATAAATTAGAGTTTTGATTAAAGCGAACGACACGGGGCTGGCAGAAATGCATCCTCTGAGTTCTAAGGATCATCTAAACTCACGCTAAACATCTTTTTCCACTAAATCTCTCCTAGATGTCCATAAATCATATAGGCATTGCCCAGACTTAGTTTTGACTAAATAAAATGCTCCATAGGAGTCCCAACAACTATATAATAGAATTAATTTAAGGTTTTGTACCAGCGCCCCTCCTGACCCCACTAGGGACAAGGGTGGTAGATGGATGGACGGACGGATAGTTTTGTGTGGTCGTTGACTGACTTGTTGATGTTTTGCAGTTCTTCTTTGGAGATCCTGCTCAGGGGACTGAGGCCCTTTACCCACTATGAGCTGGCAGTGCGGTCCAATGGAGTGAACACTGCAGGGCCCTTCAGCGGCACCGTGGTGGAGGCCACCCTGCCTGACCGTGAGTATCCTCAGAGCTGCACAAATATGACAAGTATGAACTTTCTTGCATGCATTTGGTGGGGAAAAAATGCCACCATACATTTTTTAAAAGGTTCTTTATTTTATTTTATTTTATTTTATTTTTTGGGCTCTCTTTGACGCTAACACTCATTCGCAGCTTCCTTTGAGCGAGTTGATTAAAGAAATCTAGTTGATAATGTCTCTTGATGAAAAGCAGCAAGTAACAGAGTCGGTGAGCGTTTGTTTTGGGGGTTTTTTTGTTGTTTTGTTGAAGTTGATCTTTTTTATCTGTTCCAGTAAAAGTTAAGTTCACCTTGCTCTTTTTTTGGAGGCCCAAATAATCTGCACTGTGTGTGCCTCTGGCAGCTTGATGGATCATTTTATATATGGAAGAAATTATGAGCAGAGAGCAAACCAATAAACGAACTGATCAGACGTGGATTCGCGTTTGGCAGCGATTGCTAGTAACTGACCGACTGATTCAGTGCTCAGGTGTGGAAATGGCCAATGACCGCTGTTTGCTGAATTTGAATGAGGGGTGGGTTATATCGTTATAGCACCGGCTAACCTCTTCACATTCTCCTCCAACGTGCGTCATCACCTAAGCCTCTTTCTGCCCCCCCACTGCCCTCATAGTATATCCTCTCTTGTACCCAGGAGGCAGGGACATGAGGACACAGATGGCTATCACACAATGAGCCAAATCCCCCACCAAGACAATAAACACTCCCCAGCTGTGTGAGGTCTCATTTCTGGGCTCTGATGACTTACCTGATCCTCTTGTCTCCCTCAGGGCCGTCCACACCACCTGAGGAGCTGCAGCTGAGAGCTCTGAACTCCTCATCTGTGCTGGTGAGTTGGCGCCCTCCGCTGGAGCCAAACGGCATCATCGTCTGCTACAAGGTTTTGTACACCGTCAACCTGAGCGAGCCTGAAGACGAGTGGAGGAATCTCTCCCAGGGTGGTATGATCTCTAGTAACGATTTCACGTTGAAGCATGTTCATAGTTGAGATGCTGGATGCAGCTGTTTGTGTCGCTCCTGTTCTCTTTCTCAGGGGGCATCTTTAGTGTGGAGGTCCACGGTTTGTCAGGGGGAACTCGGTACTTCTTTAAAGTGGGGGCTTCCACAAAAGTGGGATCAGGGCCTTTTTCCCCCTTTACGGATGTTCAGACTCCCCTGCCCACATATGGTATGAATACTTCTTCTCTGCTTCAGCTAAACGCCCCACAGTCCTGCCCTGCATGTCCATCACTGTCACTGCCACATGACCAACCTCCTCCGCTCCCCTTCCCGAAACACAGACGGCAACAAAATGGAAAATAAACATTGACGTCGGCCCAGTTTTAGTTATCAATAACGATACGAATGCTAATGCAGATATATCGCATATTAGTCAAAGTACAAACTCAAAACTATCTGAGAGTTTGGGGCAGGACTTGAAGTTTAATGTTCAGAGATGTTTCTGAGCTTCTGAGAATGTCTGAATACTTTATGCACGCATCGAGCCAGGACCATAGAAACTGTCTAACAAACAAAATGCTCTTTCACTTTTCCTTATGGTTTACTTTAAAACTTTTCGAGTGAACAGAGTAACACTCTGGTTTGCATGTGCCATTGTGAATGGAACTAGAGATGTGTGGGTGGCTGAGTTTTCCTGCCATCTGTTTTTTTTTTTTTCCTCTACTGCTATTCACCCAGTATGAATGAATATGAACAAAGGTCTGCTCTCCGCAAGTCGAATACAGCCAAATATCTTGACGAAGCATCGCATGAAAAATAAGTCCATCCTGTCTCAACTGCGCTGATTTCAATTTAGCCGTCATTCCAGCCGCTGCAGTGTTCCCTGAAGCTAAAATAAATCATGTTTCTAGTGATTTATAAGTCAAACATGAAACTCGGTAGCAGGATCAAATATTTTCTATCCATCTTCTGTGCTACGTTGTTGTAAAAATTTGTATATGTATCCTAATAGACGTCCTAATTTTTTTCTGCTTTGCCTGTTTCACCAGAGCTGGACATTCACACAGTCACAGGCATCATAGTCGGCGTTTGCTTGGGACTTATTTGCATCCTCCTCTGTATGTGTTTCAGCTTTCGAAACAGCAAACCCAGGTCAGTGTTTGCACTCTACGCATGTTTTCTATTTCAGTTGCAATTCCTAAGAACACCCTGAAGGTGGACCTCAATAAATTTTAGTCCGACTAAAAGGGCGATTCGGTTAAATAAGTGAAACTGCAATATTTGACAGCTTTTTAGAAAGACAGGCTAGAAGCATTTATTTCTGTCAGTGTCGATAATTATGGGTTTTAGTAGATGAAATCATAAAAATTGGTCTCTTCAGAGATTTTAATATTGCATAAGACGGTTACAAAAGCGTTGCTCGGAAGGTCAAACAGCTCCGCGCCTCCTCCTGAATCTGTGATTTTCAAAGTAGAAAAAAAAATGGCGGTTAGATCTTCAAGTCGGCTCAGACAGCTGATTCTTCTTCTTCTTCCACTCAGGGCTTTTACAGTCTTGTCAGTTTTCCCATTATGTAGATTTCTTCAATAATTCAAGCCCATCGGTTTAGAGTCTTTGCTTCCCTCTGTCCCAATTTCTTTGTTATTGCAAGTCTTCATTAGAATTTCAACTAAATATGTGTTATTCCTGAACAGAAACATTCAAAAGCAAATTATGAGCAAGAGTTTTTTTTTGTTTTTTTACATTTTATCAAAACAGTTTTATCTTTGAACATGAATATATGATCATGGGTATTATATGTTCATCATCATAGAAAGCTCCTATGAAAAATGTACTCTTAATTTAGGGGAGTGAGAAAATACATATAGATATATACATATATATACATATACATATATATATATATATATATATATATATATATGAGGTTTTCCATAAGAATTCCCTTTATTTTTATATTTTTCCACATACATTGCTATACCCCTGTTTATTATTTCAATATTTTCTCTGCTTTCCATCTTGTTTTACGTTGTCACTTGAGTGAGTGTTGGTCTTTAATTCATGGTAATTGGCATTGGATTGTTGTCGCACAATAAACTTAAGACGTCACGAGATTCTCCCTTGTCCGCCGTTTTTATGACTTCTTTATTGTAATAATCTCTTGCTTATAGATATCTAAATAATTCAAGTCATAGTTATCCCTAATTTCCTGGAAACCTTTGAATCTTCCTCTGATCTTCCTTCCTGTTGTGACTCCTCCAATGTGTGAATGAGTGACCATAAAACGAGTTCAAATGTACTTTAAAGTTTGTAAATCTCGTATTGTCTTTGTATTTTTTTGCCGATCCCGCGCCCTGCCTCCAGAGTGTTAGTCTCTTTGTCTAACGGTCAGATTCCAACCCCACACAGAGAGCTGTCTGGAGGCCTGAGCTCCACAGCTGCGACTCCTCAGTGCAGGAAAGGTGGCTGCCCCGCTCCGGCCAGTGCGCCCGAGTGCAGCGACAGCCACGAACTGGAGACACTGATGCCTCTAGGCGGCGCCCAGGAGTCGGGTCAGCAGCCAACAAAAGACCCGGAGGAACAGAGTCTGATGGCAAGTTCTAAATCCGTTGGGGGAAGAGGGACGAAGCTCCTGCACCTGAACTGAAGGCCAAAACCTTCAATGGGAGGCGGGGAAGAGGGGGAAGCTTGTGGTTCTTTACGTCGGTTTTATTGTGTCGATGAAGTGACCAGTCTCGCTCGAATGCCTCTGATGTGCTGTTTTCTCTCGCAGATTGCTTGGAATGGCTCTGTGAGTCATAACTGGTTCAACAGGATCACCCGATACAGAGACACTATTACAGAAGAGTCTCCGGCGCTGACCAACGGAGCGCTCAACATGTTCATTACTGCGACTGGCATGGTAAAACAACCAGTCATATACACTGACGTTTAGGTTTCAAATATGAGTCTCTTCCTTTTTGTTAGAAATGTCAGTTTTCCTCTTTTCGATAAAGAATTTATCTCGCAAACAGAACATGGAAACACATTTTTGCAGCTTCAAACTAGACATAAAATAATATTTTATTATCAGCAGATTCTTTATGACATAATTTCTTTTTCTTAGTTCTCACTTTCTTTAATATTTTTATCCGTTCTTCGTGAGGTCTTCCTTACCCACACTATGACTTTATTGATGCCACACATGTTTTGTAGCCAGCAATCCAGTTAAGCCAACATCACTGTCAATAACTGACATTTTAATCCATTCAGATGTCTGACATTAACAAGGTGGTAACAAACATGCACAAGATGATTTTTTTATACAGCTGAAAAGGTTGAGGACAAGCTTGGTACCGAAGAAAGAAAGGGAAAATTAATCTGTTTAATTATGTTCATGTCAAGGGGCAAATCCAACTATTACTTGTAATTATTTAGATCCTAATTGCTTTTTTTCCTTTAATAAAGCATGTTGAAGCTAATTTATAGTCGCCCCGTTTAAAATGTTAGGGGTTTTGTGACACCGTCACAATCCAGGCTTCAAGCACTTTTGGAATTCCAGCATTTAGTTGAAGTCCAAGCTAACGACGCGCCACGGCATTCGTCGAAGCAGAACAGATGTGACCAAACTCTGATATCTGGAGACTTTTATCCTCCTATGGTGAAGGAGAGAAAGGTGAACAGAATCCAAACTTTTCCAGGTTATACATCCTACAAAGGTTTGTTTGTTTGTTTGTGAAGAGTAGCAAATACATGTCAAACTGTACATTTTGCCTTCCTTTGCCCCTCTAACTCCATCTGTCCAACATTTTGTATCAAGTGCATTGGAGTGTTCCCATCATATGAAACACTTTTTAAAGCTGGAGAAATAATCCAACAATCTACGATTTCTTGTTTCTGGCATTTGAGATTTCCTCCATTGAGTCTGATGCTATTGACAAACTGTTTGATCTGAATCCTTATCAACTTTTGGTAGGATGTGTTTAAACGGAGGTATTAGGAAAATTCGCATGTTGCACATTTTTGTACTTTCATTTGGGGTTCTACTGCTTCCAAACCCGAGCACTTAAAAAACAATAAACACCCAGCAAAGCTCAGCCTGTTACTAGGCAACCCAAATGGAGCTCCAGCACATTTGGCTAGCTGGTTTTACTGCTATACGCTACACAATGGGCACTGGAAAAGATAAGCATTTTGTTGTTGACTTAACGTTCAGCTGGATTCTTGTTGGCTGTGCAGGAGGCTCTACTTTTGCTTTTCAAAGATATAAGGTTGTATAATTGCTTATCTGCATGCAAGCTTTTTCACGTTCAAATGTAAACGTTTGATTTTATACTCAAAGGTTTACATTTTTTGTGCAAAAAATGTAATGAACAATGTTTTGCATAAGCTAAATGGACCTGTCCTAACTTGTTCAATGAATTCAATAGGTCACCTTTACAAACGGTTCAAGAGAGTCGCTAACTGAAAGCCCTAAAAATAACAGCGGCCTCATTGTGTTGCAGGAAACAGACGATCATCTCTCCACGTCTCTGTGCAGTAACCAGGTGGAGGCAGAAGTCATTGTGCACTCTGAGTTGTCAGACCCCAGTGGGAGGGAGAAGGAGGAGGGCAGCGAGCGGGATTCCAATGCCACCCGGGGACCGTCGTTATCAGAGGACGCGTGTTCCCCTCCGAGTCGGCCGAGTTCGCCGAGAGAGGAGGTGGAGCACCTCGAAAACCTTTCAGCGGCTGAAAGTCCCCCGAGTCTTCCCGCAAGAACATTGGCGGCTCGTCACAATGAGGAGGCGGAAGGCGCCAGGCAGCAGCAGAACGCCGACAGGGAGCCACCGCCGGACACATGCCTCACCAATGGCTTCCACTCTCCTAAGACTCCGAGGCCCATGCTGAAATCTGAGCATCTGGAAATGGAAGACTCCAGGCCCTGCCCGTCTGCTGCGGGGAAGGCCATCTCTGCAGGACTACCTTCTGCACCCTTTGTCAGCCCCGGCTTTGTGCACTCTACCTCAGCTGCTCACATATATCTGTGCCCTTAACTTCATCTACGCAGGGACATTGCGGACTATTTTTTTTTTATTTTTTTTTTTATTTTCCAGGAAGAATCCATGAAGAAAAAAAAATATTTTTATCCACATTATCACTGGATTTCTTTCTCTTCCTTGCATAGTTTTACAGATACTTTGAATCCATCATTTCACATATGTGTATACTGTATACGTGAGAAGAAGTGTTTTCTTTTTCTGCAGAGGTCCAGAACCGTTTCAGGTTCTACATCTTTGTGGATTCTTTCCAGATCACAAAAATAAGACAGAAAAGTTTGAATATAAGCGGAGCAGAACCCAAGTGAAGTCGCCCCCGCACCCCACCTTCTTCAAATCGGACAAAATTGGTGTCAATCAACTCGACTATGTTTGTGCAGCTGAAGTTTTTGTTTATGCTGCTTTGGCTTTAAAGATATTAATGAAAGTCTAAAGATCAAAAGGTCAACCAGCTCCCCCTCCAACCTACTTTTACTAAATCAAAATGAAATTAAACTTTCATTAATCTCTTCGAAGCCAAAGCAGCACAAACAGAAGTCTTTTCAAACCGGCACAAATTTAGTCAAGTCGTCTGACGCAATTTGAAGAGGCTGGCGGGGCGCCGGTTGACCTTTCATGACCCCTGGAAACATTTCTTAATATCTTTAAGATGGCATCGGCACGAGCGAAAATGTTTTGCTGCACAAACGTTTGACACCAAATTTGCCTGATTTGACAAAGCGGTGTGGGGCAACTTCACCGAGGTCAGAGCAGAAGGGAGTGAATTACGGATGGGCTCCTCCTATTGGTGGAGTTTAGGACATTGCAACAGGAAGTGATGGAGTAGTTGGACGGGGTTTCATCAGCTGTGTCAGGGCGGGTTGCTTTATCGATATCCCCACCACGTGGCATTGAGAAATGACCTTAAAGAGTATTCACTAATGTCAGAGTGCAGAACACCCACATCTTGCAGTCTCAGGGTCCAAACACTCACACAGGGATTCTAGCTAGCACTAGGCCGGCGTACCGTATACAAACATTTCCTGAGTGGAGGGTACAGGGGGGGTCTCAGGTGCCTCTGTAATAACTTCTGTTTATTTTCTATTCAGTGCAAGTACAAACCATGTCAGAGTGAAGTGAACAAGGTCCGGTAGATGTCGAGCGGAGCTATCTCGTGTTAAAATCAAAGTACCTCAACGTTGACATGGGTTGCATTAAGCTGGAGGGAAAACAAAGGGGAGATTTTACAGCAATCCATCTGCAGACCACTCTCCCGATTTAGCTCGGCAGGGATGCACCTCTGTCCACACCGATGTCAGAACACTGTTACACAAAAATTAAAACTCTTCCAACGAGCCTGTTTGGTGGCTCAGAAAGTGTTTGCCCCCTTACAGATTTGTTTTTCAGTTTGTTTGATTGTTGTTTTTTGCTTTGTTTTTGTCAAAGTTAAATGTTTCAGATGATCAAACAAATTTTAATATCTCACAAACAGAATCACAGTAAATACAAAAGGCTTTTTTTCCCCCTTTTTTTTTTAATTAAAGTTGATGAATTAAAGTTTAGTGAAAGTCAATTTAGCTCTTTTGGAGGGTTTTCCACCACAGCAGGATCTGTGAATACGACATGTGTGATGTCACTCAGCCGAATGCTGTTTTAGCTTTATGTCAGACGTACGAGGAAGCACACCCTGCAGAACTTTCCAGAGTTTTTCCATCCGTTCCAAAAGGGTTTTTTGTCTTTACTATTATTATTATTATTATTATTATTATTTTCTGAGAGTGGGGGTGAGGTTGTAAGTTTGAATTCCTTTTTCATCAGCAGTGGTTTTGGATGTGGAACTCTTACATGAATTCAAACTTCACCTGGTTTTTCTTATTGTTGGAAGACAAAGATTGACCTCAACTCCTGGATTAGTTTGCCACCGTTTCATGTTCTGTCCATGTTGTGGATAACAGCTCTGACTTCGGTACAAAAAGCCTGAGAAATGGCCTTGGGACTCCAACCAGACTGATCGTTGTCAGTAACTTTGTAATCTGTTCTGGAATTTATTCGGGCAGGATTTGTTTTTAAAACCATTTATCAATATTATTAATATTATATTTATATTATATTATATAATTTATATTATATAGTAATATAATTTATATTATATAATATTTATTAATATTATTAACCATTTACCATTTGCTTCCTGTCTTATGTTGTGAGACAGGTTCTGTTTGACTGATCTTTTGATTTTACTATAATTTGGCCTGTTAAAGGCCAGTTAATTCATAATAATAATAACAATCAAAAACTCCTCTTTAGACATGTGCCATTGATTTGGTAATCTGAAACATGCAAGACTGACAAAGAGGTAAGAAAAAGAAAGACATCTACAAGGGAGCAAATATTTATTTAGAGCAAAATCTATGGAAAAATGACCCCAGCTTTTGTATTTATGTTTGTGATTTTGAATAAAAAAAACAAACATGTTGGAAATATTTCTTGTATTTTTGGCCCGAATCATTTCGATGTCATTAACGGTTGGAGCAGTGTTCACAAGGACTGGTGCATCCCTCTTTTTTTTTTTCATCTCAACATCACTACCTCGTTTCTTTTCAGAAGGGTTGATCTATTCATTTTACCCTAACTGGGGCCTTTATACGACACCTTTTCTAAACTCGTCCGACTTTCAGCGCAAACGGAAAGTGTTGGACGGCGACTCTGCGGTCGCGCTTTTTTTTTAATCAAAACAGGGAATGTATGTCCTTTTGCAAAAGTCCCCTGTTGCATTTTTTCCTGTGCTCGACCAAAAGCCTTCGTCCTCGGTGGCTGCTTCGTCAAATCTGAATGTTTGCTTCAGACGTTTCAGTGGATGTGGGCATGAGGCCTTTGTGAGGTTTTGACAGTTCTGCAGCTCAATAGTTGCAGCTGGTGTCATTGTTTTGTGTCTTCTGTAACACAACTTTCAGCTGCTGCTTCCATTCTGCCCTTTATTATAAATAGACTTTCTGAAGGCTAGTAACTCTATGATTTGAGAGCTTTTTTTTTTTTTACTGGTGATGGAAAGAAGGTGGAAACTTTGGTTTGTACGACTGTAAATAGATATTACAACTTACCATCTGTGATTCTTGTATGCTAGCAATACTTTGGTATCTTTTTTTTTTTGTAACACAAGTTGCTTAGTGACAAGAATGACCTTCTAAATTAAAGTTTGGAAACCTGCAACAGTCCACACAGGTCCTTACAAAAATATCATTGCACCTTTTCACTTTTTGACACTTTACAGCAGCACACTTCAGTCTGTTTACCTGGGAAAGTAAAAGAGTGGCCAACACTGGTGTATTACATAAATTAAGTGGAAAGACAAATGATTGAAAAATTTGTCAATCATTTGACAAAATGATTGACAAAAGTTCACATATGAACTTTTTTTGTTTACCAACAAAATGTGAAAAATATGGCATGTGTTGGCATTCAGTCCCCTTTAATCTGATACAGCAAAATAAAGTATACTTGTGGTGTTCCACAAGGACGAGTACTGGGACCACATCTGGTCGTTTAGCACATAACTGATTTTCATAGATTATATGAGATCCTAATAAAATATAGCCACTGATTTCCTTCAGAAGTTAACGAATTAGTAAATTGTCCACCTGTGTGAACTTTCATTTTGCATAAATCCAGCTGTTCCGTGAGGAAAATGACTCGAGGTCAGAGAGAAAGTTGTGGAGAAGTTCAGGTTCACATATGAACTTAACTGTTTTGCAGTTTTTATTCATAGAACATAAAAAATAAAAAATATATTGAAATTTGTAGTGTGCCACTTTGTGCTGACGTGTCACGTAAAATCCCAATTAAACACAGTTAAGTTTGTGGCTGTAATAGCAGAACGTGAGAAAGTTCAAATCAGTGCTTGTCCTCTTTCCAGTGGTTTTTCTAATTAAGCCGGACCTGAGGTGGAACCGAGCTTCACCATTTCTTTCCTTTCCCTGTTTCTGTGCAGCTGCGACAGTCTTAACGAGCTCAACCCGAGTTATCGCGTGTTCCAGAACCACCTCAACGTGTTTCCATCAGCAAAACACGGTTTTCTCCAACACCTCGCCTTTGTCATTTCAGATACAACGTTGGTACATTTGGAAGTCTATTATTTTATATATACATATATATGTATTTTTTTGTTTGTTTGTTTTCCAGTGTATATTTGTGATTGTGTTTTATTTTCTCTGTAGTTGATTTATCGACAGAAATGAATGTTCTCGAGTAATTAATTGCCAACGTGAAGGAGTGAGGGGATCGTTAAATTAAAAAAAATGACATAAATATATTTATATATACATATATAAAAACATGAACTCACGGATGTACTGCTGCAATTTGAAGAAATTAAAGTGCCAAGCCAGTTTCATTTGCATCACTGGCTAACTAAAAAGTCAGCTGTGAACAAATCAACGGGAGGCTTGTAGCGGTTGGTTGGTTGGTTGGTTGGTTGGTTGGTTGGTTGGTTGGTTGTGTTTTTGAGAGCAATGCGCCTCGTGTTATGATGACGTGCTCTGTCTGAAAGCTGAGGCGAACCAGCAGAGCCGTGCTTGTGTCATTTTGCCCCTGGAGATTTCTGAACACCTTCAAATCGTCCTTAAAAAGACTGGATGTCTCAAAACCATTCCAGCTCTACTGTGAACAAGTTTATTTTGAGCGAGTTTAGTCATTCAGGACGTTTCTGAGCACATTCAAGGCATTTTAAGTGTGTTTCTTGACTTGCAACAGCCTTTATTGTCACAGGTCACAAACTGCTCCTCCATTTGCTTCTGTGTGCTTTTCTTTCGCACCTACAAATGTAAACTGGCAATAAAAAAAAAATTATTTAAAAAAAAAAACCCAGCTTGATGACAAAGAATAGATTTCCACAGCAGAATTTCAGAAACTGCTTTTCTAAAAGTGACACTGAAGACAAAACTATGATTTTTGAGGTTATGAGTTAAGCAGAAAAGGTAGAAAGTATTGAACTGGTCAGGTGGAAATTGTAAAAAATTACTTTATTTTTTTGTTAAATCATTGTTCTGGTTGTAATGAACCCCAAACTATGATGGATCCAGTTGTGAACAGCAAAGATGAATTATTAACTTTAACTTCCAGGAACCTGTTAATGTGCCTTTTCTGTGTTGCCCTCTGACTGGCTACTTATTTGCCGCTTGTTTTTCTTTTTGCATAAACCTTTCCCTCTCACATTTACTGGAATTGTGGCGATAGGGTGGCGACGTAATGCAGGTGCATCCGCGGCATTTCTCATAAGTCTGTTTCCCTGGTGATCGGTTTCAGTTGCAGCGGTTAAATGTTACCGTGCTGCACAGCATCCATGCAGAAAATAACCAGATATCTATAGATACCCTAAATTGCTTTATTCCTTCTGTGAGGTCGGTAGAAGCATATGTGTGAAAGTTAGTTTTTTTGCAAGGGAAACGTTTGTTATTTCTGATTTTCACTTTACGACAAAACAAAAACCACTGTGTCGTGTTCTGGCCGACAACCCAAATCTAATGTGAATTTGACTAATTTGACAGAAAAACATTTGTCCAGCAGCTCAATTAATCATTTGAAATTGATAAAAAAGAAAAAGTTCCAAGATGAGTAGATTTGTACATTTTTCAATTTCTCTGTGTTTTTGTAGTCTGACTGCAGTCATGGTGACTGGGATTCACAGAAAACCTGCTTTCAGTTTAAAGGACACCTGTTCTCAACAGTTTTATGTCTTCAGTAAACTTTAATTTACTCCCTTTGTTGACAAGAACAATCACATTTCTAGAGAAAAAAAAAAAATCACCTATCTCATATAGCAAACCCGGTTTAAAGGGGATTTATTAAAATAAGATACCTCATGTTTGTTGGTTTTGATCAGCTTCTTGATGCTGCAACTTTTTTGTAACGACTGAAACATGTCGTTTTTATTTTATTTTATTTTTTCTTGTGAACATAGATTTACCCCCAAAGAATTAGAAGCGGTTTTGTCTGAACTCAGATAATTTTTACTAATTACAGGCACAGAGTGGCTCTTGACTAGCAATGCAAGTGTGAACAAAAGTAGTAGGGAGGAGAATTGGGATTAAGTAACTTCATTTAGTCTACATGGGTAATAACTTTATAGCATTTTAAAAAAAAAAGAAGCTGCTATTTAAAGTAGCTAAAACTTCTGGTATCCAAGACCACTTCGCTTTTGGTCCTCCTCTGTTCAGGCTGCCGTTTACTGACAGAAAGGTCTCAACTCAGGTCATGTTTGCATGAATTTGTAAAGGTCGGTGCCAGCGTTAGGACGCATGCCACCTGTCGCTCGGTGTGGTCATTTTTCAAAAGTCAATCAAAGACGTTCTCGTGTGCACAGACGATGTCTCGTTTTGTACTTCCACTCTCTCCACGCGGTTGCGCCTCTATACTTTCCGGTGCTTCGCTGTGAGCAGATTGTATTATTGTTACTATTGTTGTTCTTTCTGCAGTAACATTTCACGACGCTCCAGGACGGGACCGTCTTGTGTTTCCTGGTTTTTGTGTGCCGACTCTGTCTCGCTCGCTCTGTCTTGAACTCTGCTCCTCACATCGAGGCCTCTGCCACCATGTGCTGACAGCAACCACAGGCCATGCTAGCAAATTATAGGAGCACTTAGAAGAGTGGCCTCTTTTTAGGGGCTATAGTCAACTTTGACTTGTCATATTTACATTTTCAGAAGTGCAATTTTCTTAGCCCATGAGGCCACAGAACGATTACTCACTGTAGGGAAAGGCTGCCCTTAAAAAGCTCAGCTTGTTCGGAGAAATCAGTCGAAGGATGCGCTTTGCTTGTGCTCTGTGGAGATATTTCCTGTGTTACCACATGTGGAAATGTAGAAAAAAATAAAATAAAATCTCACAATGCCTGAAAACTTGTCTTATGTAAATAAACCTCGACAGTTAAAAGCCATTCGTTCGGTGTGTCTTTGCGTGCGTATGATTCTTGAACACAAAAAGTGCTTTTTGTTGCTCTTGCGCTCCTAGGATGTTTACAGTTTTCACATCCTGGGTGAAGCTTTCTTGTACTTAACGTCCCATCAAAGTAAACTTGTGAAAGAGAAGAGTGTGTACGAGTAAAATGACTAAAATGGGGATGAATGCAAAGGCATGCCACCTTTTTCTGACTTTATCTTGTCATATAAAATGGGGTGAAGTTTGTAATTGCAGGATTGCACAACCTCCAAAATAACTTGAAAGACCTGGGGACTTTCCAGGACTCTATAACCGGGTCAGAACTGGGCAAACAGTGTTCAGGAAAAGTAGCAACAAACAAATTACGTTTTTGAAATGGCACGCAGAAATAATTTAACTAAGGAATAATATTTAAAACCCCTCATCTTGTTTTAACTTGTTGTCCTAATCAAACCTGAGTTTCATTGTTCGAAAACATCGCTGTGCAAGATAAAATAAATAAAAAATAAATAAAAACTGCATCAGTTACATCTTAGAATCAAACAAAAAGGTAACCAACAAGAAGTTTAAAGTAAAAATAATAAATGTATTCTTTCTGGGGGTGATCCGTTTATCCTCGTGTTTAAATCAATAGAAACACACGATGTCTTATTAGTGTTGTACTAGTTATTCAATACAGTACCTTGTTTTTAAATGTCACGTAACAGGCAGAAATGTCGATGTATTTCATTCAGATTTTATGAGACAGACCAACACAAAGTATTGTGTGCAGATGGGCGGCGGAAGAAACATGATACATGGTTTTCATATTTTATTTATAGGTAGGTATAAATCTGACGTCAGGCCAATATTTATGTTCAGTCCCCTTTAATCTGAAAGCCATGAATAAAGTGTTGCGCAACCAATTGCCTTCAGCAATCACTTCATTGATAAATATATTCCCATCAGCTTTTTCTTAGAGAACAGCCCAAGATGTTGAAACCTGTCATTTTGTTTCTAATCTCAGCTCAGATTTTTTTTTTTTAAAGTTTAGTGTCTTAAATTTATTGTCAGCGTTAATAAACTATGATTTATTTTTAATTACAGTATATTTTGTATGCTGTTTGCTGCAGGATTCTGTGTTGTATCTAACAAAACATTGTCCAAAAAAACAACAACAATGTGGTATTTGTTACTGCAGGTACATTATCTGACCAGCAGACGGTTTTATAATGTGTAAAGGTCCCAAAAAGCAAAATACAGTAACATTAAAACACCAAAAAAAGAACAAATTTCAAAATAAATAAATTGAAATAGAGAAAGAAAAATATTCTCACCAATACTTAGTCTTTCAAAATTATTTTGCAATGTTGTTCTTGCAGAATAATTTCATCTCATTCTCCTATGAAATTGGTGTTTTCTTTTTATAATTTTCTTTTTTTTTAAATATTTTTCTTCATTTTGATAGGATTTTTTTTATACCGTCTTGACTATTGCATTTGAACATTGGAGTAAGGCTAGAAAGGTTAAATGTCAGGCCAGAACTCAAACAGACTTCACTCTTCTCTACATGATGAAAAAACAGGAAACGACTCAGTTTATCATCATCAAGTTTGACCACTATTAAAACTTTTGAGTGATAGGGGAAAAAAACAGAACTTCCTCAATTCGAGAAGCATTAATTAATTAACTAATTTACTAATTTATTTATTTTAGAAATTACTGAATTTCAGAAATTCTAATCTTTAGCGTTTACTGTTCCCAATCAGTCAGAGGTGAAAACCAATTATACACAAAGTGTGACATCTCTGAGGTGAAGCACACCAATACATGTATCAGTCACTTCAGTAACTGACCTGTCAGCCTCCATTTGGACTGTAGCTAGGCAACAACAACACTGCTAGCAACAGCTCGTCACGGTTGCAGGTGCAATCTTTAGAGTAGCCAGCAGGGGGCAGTGTTGTCATTTCTCACTATTTTTTTAGGAACGAAGCAACTCAATTTGTGCCACTCCCATGAAAGACAAAAAAACAAACAAACAAACAAACAAAAAAAAAAAAAACAGCTGCTTGAATTCTGGTGCCCTTACATCCGGTCTAGATTAGCAACTGCACTTAAAAAATTGTATTTATCCTTTGTAGGATCAATGACTGACAAATAAAAAAAAATACAAAAAATGATGTTAAAAAAAAAACATTTTATCACCAAAAAGAAAAAAAATACACAATTGTGTGTTTGTTTGAATAAATGGAGAACTGCCCAAAGAGTATTTCTACACAACAGAGTGTGTGTTTAAAAAATAAACCCAACAAGGAGGCAATGACCAGATAAGCCGACAAGAGTTAAGACTGGAGGAGTGAGCCGACATCACATCGTGCCACAATTCCCCTTCAGAGTCAGACAAAAGCTCCAGCTGAGTGACAGAGAGATCAGTCTCACTATCTTCAGTGTTAATCACCAGTCAAGGTTTCTCTGCAGGTCCCTGGGAGGGGTCCAGGCATGGCGTCGAGGCCACGTGACGCGTGCAAACAATAAGGACCCGGGTTTTCGTTTTCTGTTGCTTTGTGCCACCCTGAAATTTCTTCCCTCCTTCAGCAACATCGCGGAGTCGTCCGGGTTCATATTTCACCTGAGAGACAGGCGAGCGGAGTGCGGGAAGTCAGGTGAGGGCTGTGCTAATGAGGGAGAGCTCGCCGCCTGTGGGGAAATAACTGAGTGAAGATGTTGAAACGGCCCATTCATTCTGTCTGTGCTACTACAGCGGGAGCCTCCCCTGGCGAAAGGCACCAGCAGAAAATGAGAGTATCTGGTGGTTCTCTCGGCAGCCGAAGCAAAAATAAACCGGATCTAATTGGACTGTGTTGCATGAGTAGTATTACAGAGCATTCTGAGTCTTATTAATGCGTTCAAAAGTCCTTGTAACTTTTCACATGTTGTCACGCAGGGGCCGCAAACTGTCTGATGTGAATTGTATTTGTCTATTTGTATTGATAGACACATACAAATTTGTGTACAAATGTGAAGCTGAAGGAGAATTTGGGAAACTTTCAGCGACGTAAACTTGTATTCATCCCGCTTTATTCTGGTATTCCGAATTACAGTCCACTGCAGATGTTCAGAAGTCTCCTAGTTAGCAAGTAGCAAGGAACATGGTAAAATGGTCAAGGATGAGACTGCGAAGAAGTTTAAAACAGTGCAAAATTGTAAAATGTATTCCAAACTCCATATCACTGCTAAAATGCTTCAAGTGAAACATGGGTGCTATACCTACAGACCTACCAAGATATGGCCATCCACCAAACTGGGAGGCTGGGCTAGAAGGGCATTGATTAACCAATTAACCAGAATTCGCTGGTCTCAGATTGGGCAATCAGTAGTCATGAAAGACAAGCTGGGACACCACCTGATTCATCAGCAATAAATAAGCAAAACACCTTTTAGTCTACTAGGGTTTTTGTTCTCTCAGTACAACCTGGTGGTACTATATGAACAATGGTCACAGTGACTCTGTGCCCAGGCGTCCCCAAACAGCAAACACTGCACACATTAAAACACAACTTCTCTTCGAAACGCATGTGAATTTATCAGCATAATACCAGTGACTCTACATCTAGCAACTTTCAACTAAACTACCAAGGAGAACAAAAACAAAGATGGAGAATAAATAGCTAGCAAACGAAATTCTTAAACTCCTAAGGCAGTAACGTCACAGAACAGCGTGTCCAACCAGACCAGATGGGAATGAGGACAAATTACCACTAAGGCTAAGTACAGAACAGAAAATGTCTTGAAACAAATTTAAATAATATGGTCATAGTGAAAAACTGATGCTTACAAGAACTCTATTTAATTTGAGTTTGAGCTGTTTTCCAAAAGCCTGGACAGAACTTCAGTCTCTAGTTGTGCAAACCATTTTTCTTTTCCCTGCCACTTCACAACATCATGACATCAAAAACAATACTGACAATATTTCACAGCAACAAAATCCTTTTGTGGCGTTACATTTCTAACATGAAACTGCAACCATGGAAACCCAGCTTCAGTTATTGTGCTGGCATTTCGTCAGACCAATAAGCATGAGGAGCTTCCAGTTTGTGTTTTTTTCATTAGTAATAAAGACTTCATCTTGTAATCTGATGTTTTTTTTCCTTAAAACAACAGAAATTTTGGTTTGCACATGTCTGCCCATCGTGAAAAGCTCCACCATATAGAGTCCTTTTAAGAACGACCATCTTACTATCCCTCGTTTCCTTGCATTCATGAATCCACTTGACAAAATGACCGACTTGCTATTTACAGTAAGGTCTTTTGTGGCCCTGTAGGGGTTTACACCTCGCCTGTCAAATATTCCCAAATCTGAACAAACGCAGAAAACACAACGAAGTAGACAACGGACAAAGTGTTTACAAGGAGGATAATTAACAGCCGTCGTTCTATTTTTACACACGAGTATCTGGACTTTGATTTAATGCGCGATCTGCTGTTAAGCTTAATGTACCATATACCACAGCTGCAGGTGAGCTCACAGGGGAATGCCTGACAGAGAAAAACAAGGAGATGTCAGTAATGACTTTAGACTGTTTGCCTGGACCTCTGCTTTCCCCCAGGGAGCTTTGTCCTGCTCTCCATTCACCGCCGGCTAACCACAATTAGACCCCAGGGGGCGTCCAGCTTTAAAATGTGCTGTAGACCAATTTCTTCCACTGCAACCAGGGGCAAAATGTTATAATCTTACACCAAAGTGGCAACTCCTAGAGTCTTTGGGTTTAATTGAAGGTATTTGTGTGTTCTGTACACAGAACACACAAATGTGTGTGTGTTCTGTTGTGTACGGCCCAAATTTGGTCCTGATTGAAGAGCAACAAGAATGCCATAAGAAGTCCCATTTACATTTTGCCAGAAGCACCGTACGAGACAGCAAACACTGAGACGAGACTGAAATTAAACTTTTATATTTGAGCTACATGATAAATCTGATGTCAAAAAAAAAAAAAAAAAAAGGAAACATATGACACACGTTACCCCGACTCACCATACACAACATGAAGCCTGGTCGTTACAGCATCTCAATGCATCATATGGTATCAGTACGGAGCAGTACCAAGAATTTTTGGAAAGACTTTAAATCTGTTTTTTTTTTTTGTTTTGTTTTTTTACAGATGCTCCCTATGAAGCCTGCTTACTGGTCGAGGCTCGTTAATATTAACATACGACTCCACTGTTTATTATGTGTGCCATCATAAAATTTTAGGATTGTTTGGATTTAAATTATGAAATGACGAAGGCACGGACTGATGGGAGCGGTTAAAAAAAACCCCAAAAAACTGAGAACAAAAATATTAGATGGTTACCAGGGTAAATAACTTCAAATTGTAATGTCTCAGGTTTGGTTGTGGATTGTTTTGTTTGTCTGTTTTTACTTTTATGCTTCTGTTTCGTGATTAATACATAATGTTAGTGCTTTTCATATATATTGTGATGATTTTTGACGGGGTAAATTACTTTAATTCATTGTGTAGGACGGGCACCAGAACTAGCTTTGTGCTTCTTCCTGTACTTTTCAGTCATCTTGTTTAAACTGTTGCAGTATTTTGAAGTGCTGATAAATTATTGGACAACTTTATGGATAAATAAAGAAAATCAATCAAAAATGAATCAATTTGACTGAACGTAAGATACTAGGGTAAAAAAAAAAAAAAAAAGATTAAAATATTGATATGCTGTTGTAGACACTAAAGCACAGAACAAGTTCTTTTGGATTTAAGTTTCTTCTTCTACCAGACGGAGTTGGTTATAGATTCAGCAAAAAATTTCTTACTGGCTTTGCACAAGATCTTGTTTGAATTGATCCAGACGCTATTGTGAGGCAACCGTTGCAATTAAAGCTTCCAGTTCTAGGCGGCACACACTCACTGACGTCTGCGGTTTTGCTTGCCAGTGAGACCTTGGTGAGAGTGAAGAACTGGCTCCCTGCCATCTGACAAAGGTCATTCAGAAAATGTTTACTCATGTATGTATCATATCAAAGCCTGACCCAATGTCAGAGCTGCAGGAGTTGAGGTGTCTACACGCACTGCACCACTTTAGCACATTGGGAACTTTTTGGGAACAACAAAAGCTGCAACTGCACTGTCTGGCATCGGAGGTCATAGCCACATTGATTTTGTGGCTGCAGGATGATGTGGACTGTTCTCTGCAATTCTGAAATGTAAAAAAGTTACAGGACAGAATATAGTACAGAGAAAAAAAAAATGAGAACAAGGACAAATCAACACATGAGAATCCAGCATGCTAGATTTTACAGCCTAAAAATGACAGATTTCTGTTTAAAACTAAAGATGGGAAGAAAATTGTGTATGTTTATGCAGCGCAAAGCTGGGTGCCGACTGTGGCACTGGTTGGTAGTGCAGCCTTGATAGTTAGATCCAATGCAAGAGACTTATTTCCACATCAGTGAATGGTACAGGCTGAATCTCAGTGGGCAAAGCGACCCACTTTCGGCACTCTCCAAATGTGTGTAACAACCGTGCTTTTCACATCGCATAGTACATGGCTGTTATCTAGATTTGCTCACAAAGTCACGGACAGCTTCTCATAGCTAGAGGATGGGAGCGAGGCCGGTCCCACACTGACATCAGGTTCCGAAGACCATCAACAGTCATGCTTAAAAGTAACCAACTTTACATCTTTAATTGGCTGTCACTGACCAAGTACTGGCATGATCCATCATCAAGAAGATGATGAAGTTTGAACAATTTTAAAAGTTAATTCATTTTTGTGTGTGAGTCACTAGGAAACAGATTTACGAAGCTGTTGCCAGGTACTAATTGTTCTTAAAGTTTTGAGAAATGCCTCCTCAAGTCAAGTTCTGGATCCCTTCATTTAATGCTCCACCAGTGACCCATGGACACAAACAATGCTCCCTAAAAAAAGTGATTGTCAATATACTTTTAGTAAATCAGTGTAAGACATTGAAGTTTCTGCAGCAAAAATGTTATTTTTGTTCCATCCAGTTAAGTTGTTAGATTTAAAGTGCATGAAAAGATATATTAAATTTGCACAAAAATAATAAATTAAGAAATCACAGCGCCAATCTAATCTAACACGTGAACAGAAAGCATCTTAGTTAACTTCACAAGAGATGGAAAGATTTACAGCAACAAAATTGCTCACCCCTGCTGACCTGGATCCTGCATGTACATGCATTCACTACAGAAATCACGTGCAGAAATAAAGTAGAGAACGAGAGAAAAACTGTTGCAAAAACGGAGGAGATGCTCAGTCATTGTCTTGCTGTAAGGTTGCAGGAATTAGCAGACATGCACTGAGTTTTGAGAGAGTCGACTACTGTGCGGTCTAATCCTGGTCGAGCATAACGCTGGTGTGAAGATGACAAATAGTGCTACAGTGCGTGAAAGAAGACAAAAATGTACAGCCAGAGGCAAATGGAAACACACAGAGCACTAGAACAAGTGGACCTACTTCAACAATGAGCAAGAGTCCCACCTATCTAGCAAGCAGGGCACTGGAGTTCATTAAGGCTGAGGTAAAACAGCATAGTAAGTTCAGAAAGTAAAAAGGACAAAACAAAACAAAATGAGAAAACAACTGAAGATATCCATCTGAGTTTAAGAATACAGAGAAAGCTGGCCAAGGTAAAAGCAGCAGAATACGATTCAGAACTTAGAACGAACATAGTTTTAGAGAAGCCAGCTTGTATGGAGGAAAGCTTAGGTTACAATAGCTCATGCACAATTTTTATTTCATTTGTCACATGTCATTTTATGATATTTAGAATAGACTTAGAGAAAAAAAAGCTTAACAGAAAGAGAGGAAAACAGCATTCCAGACAAGCGATTAGCAACAAGTGTGTGGATGCCAGGGATGCAGATCCCCCGAATTGTTTAGCAATTTAGTAATTTTATACAAGAAGCAGCAAAAACATTATTATTTTTTTCATACAAGAAGATACAAGAACAACTGTTGTCCAACAAACCAATAACCTCTAAAATGTTCTGGAAGCAAATCTCCCTTTTACCCTGTTCAAACTAGTGCAAGCTAGCACTAGCACTGCACACAGCTAGCTAGTTCAGGAAGTCAGACATGATGCAATTCAAAACAGAGACATTTACTTAAAAGTAAAGGCATTATTTATGACCTGTTTAGTCATTTTTTTAAATGTGGAATTCAGTTAGGTTGATATCTGTTGTGAAGTTGCTTTTAGCTTTGCCAAAATGCTAAAAACATAGCTTTAATATTGGAAATTAAAACTACCGTATTTTCCGGACTATAAGTCGCAGTTTTTGTCATAGTTTAGCCGGGGATGCGACTTATGTGTGAAATTATTAACAAATTATTATATCATATCATATGTTATTTTAACACTAAACCACAAGAGGGCGCTCTAGGCCTGTGTTGATAATGTGTGTGGTAGAAGCTAGCTCTGGAGTTAGCCGATTTGTTTACGAGCGACACCGAAGATGAAGATTTTGTGTTTTGAAGTGACCCTAATTTGGTAAACTTGTTAGCATGTTATTTATGCTATAGTTATCTGAATAACTCTTAATATGTTATGTTAACATACCAGGCACNGCCTTTCAAGATGACATGTCTGTTCTTGGTGTTGGATTTTATCAAATAAATTTCCCCCAAAAATGCGACTTATACTCCGGTGCGACTTATATATGTATTTTCCTGCTTTATTATGCATTTTATGGCTGGTGTGACTTGTACTCGGGAGTGACTTATAGTCCGGAAAATACAGTAAGTATGTATTTTCTTACTTACTGGTTTGAAGGGTAGCCCCTTCAAACCTTGAGCAACCATTTATACCATAATATGCCTTTAAGAATAATTGGCGCAATTTACTTTTGCACTGATTTCTGTAAGTAGCGTTTGAGGAAGGTTAATTTCTTAGTTTAGTCATAACCCCAAAAGAAAATTTTTTTTTTTTCTGTGTTATATTTGATGGTTACACGTTACGTCCATTTCCCTTCTGAAGGTTATGACATTCCCTGGCAGTCTGCAGACAAATCACGCATATTCTGTCAACGCTTTTGCTTGATCCTGAGCTTTGTGGGCCTGCAGAAGATCACTGCGTGATTGTTTCTTCCTGGATAAAAATGCCAGACATAAGGAGACACTGACAAGACAATTGTGAAAAGCCAACGACCGGACAAGCAATCCAGTCATTTATATTCTCTCCGAGTCTGATGCCTTCCAAATAAATGTATGCTTTCTTCAATTTTATACACTTTGTGAAATAGCCAACCACAATTTAATGTATTTTTGTAGGGATTTAATGTGACAGCAAAAAGTAGAGTATAATGGTGAGGAAGTCAGATAATACATGGTTGAAATTTTTTTCTGAAAAAGTTACATTCAGCCTCCTTTGTGTAAGTTTGTTAAAAAACTAGATTTTCTTGCAAACTCTTCCGTTTTTTTTTTTGTTGTTTTTTTTTTAAACATCTCTTCCTGTTTTGCCCATTAAAAAAAACAAAACAACAACAAAAAAAACAAAGCAAAATATTCCGTTTGATGTGTTTGGGAGCAGGATGGCGTTCTCCCGCAGGAGGAGGATCAAAGGCTCTAAAAAACATGAATCGTTCCCTTTTTGCCAATTGTGGCCAATTTGGCCTTTAAAATGGCCGCCCAGTATGGCCGATATCTGACTTTTGGGCTAACTACACATCCTCAATTGAATTTAGGACTGTATTTTGCACATTCAAACTAATAAACATGATTTAAATTAAACTATTCTGGTAGAGCTCTCAGAGTTGTTGCTCTGTTGGAGCCGCCCAAGTTTCACATCTTTTCCAGTCTAGTAATTGTTATTTTTGCTGATTGCTAGTTATGTAGTTCCATACATCATCAAATGGTCAACTCTTGCCTGTGGAAAGAAGCAGAATGATGCTGCCACCACCTTCTTTCATTGTTGCTACTATGTTAGTGTCTTATCCACATCCAGTATTTTAAATGATGACCAAAAATCTCATGAGAAAAGACTAACTCCACACTACAACGTCACAGCATTTTTGAAATCTGAACCTACTCCCTGCTTATTGATGAGTATATACAAATATTCCGATGCAAGTCGTTGCTACTTAGGCTCTTTTGAAGCAGGTTAGACATATATTTTATAATCCTTGCGTTCTGAGTAACAAAATTGGTCGGACAGGTTGCACAAAACAAAACCCCGGCTGTTTTGAAACACATTGCACGTGGTAATTGTTTGTGCTCTTGCACAATAACGTCAGTTTTGAGAATGCTGGAAAAAATGCTCTGCTGGAAAAACGATCCAGTTGACTACCGTTGAAAACGATGCGCTTTACATGAATATACCTCGAAAAACATAATCTTGCAAAGCACATTTCTTTTAGAAGAAGACAAACAAATTGCACAAGGCGAGGTGCAATGAACACTATACATCAACAGCAAATAGTTTGCACTTCAGCAAGCAGTTTCTACTCTGTGTGACAACTGTGCAGCCAGTTTATTCATAATTTATAAGCAGGGGCCGTGCAGGCTTCAGCAAACAGAGCAATTGTTCTGTAAACTTTGCATTAAGGGTATGTGGCTGTTCAAGCTGCAGCAGACCAGCAGTGACCTAATGATTTTAAACAAAGCGGCAAAAGAAATGACTTGAGGGCTGAGCAGTTAATGCACAACCTGATCATTGCTGCGGGTAAATAACCCAGGCGATGCTTTTAGGTGCACGTGTCTGAAAAATGCAGCGCTATCTGCCCCTATTATTATTATCATCATGATAGCCATATCATTCACACACGGGACTCGTCTGTGGAGATAGCTGTGAGAAAAAAAAAAACCTTGGAGGTGCTGAGTGGTCTAAGACTGTCATCTACGTGCACAATAACATCCGTCATGGGAGGTAATGGGAGGCACGATTGATACACTAAAGTAATGCATGCCTTCCTGTTTTGATGTGCTTGGTGTAAGAAATACGCAGTGATGCTGTGCAAATTGGTGCACCGATCTGTAAATGCGATAAAAAGAAAAACAGCAAGGAAGACGTGTATGCGGACGCGTTAAGACAATTTCCCATTTCATTTCGGTTCCACGGGAGTTCGGTCGTCGTCTCGAGAGCGTCTGGGAAACCATTAAAACGATAAAAGAAACAGCGGCTGCTCGACTTAAATCAGGCTTCTTGGCAGCTGTCTCCAACAGCTCTTGTCTGCAGGCGGCGTTACCGAGGTCTGATGCCAGGATGGCCGAGGCTTGACCCTCATTTTCTGTTTGTGTTGCAAAGGTAATTTTTTTGGCCTGAACCCACGCGGCTGAAAATCCATGAAAACCAACAAGACAGAGCAACTCGGGGATCACATTGTTGAATATAGCCAGTCCTCTGGCATGGCAGAGGTACAGTGAAAAAAAAAAACATTGATAAAATTCAAATAATATTTTACTGAATTACTAACATTGAGAGGTTGGGAGAAAACTGCAGTAACTTCCTGGTCCTGGGAACCGGGCTGCAGTTTTTCTGTAGTTTTTGACTACATACATATAAGGATATATTATTTATTTAAAAAAGGCATTAGTAAACTATTCTGCTGAAGAAGCTGAATAAGCTCAGGATTTCCCACCTGAATGTCACAACTGGATGCTAAAATAGAACTAAATAGAATATGGGAGCCTTGTTTTTTGTTTTTTAAATTTGTTTAAAGAGATTTTCAGACATGATTTTCCTGAGTTTATTAATGAATTCATTTTTGTTTAGTGTCATTAGCAGTATAGGTCTACTTGCTGCTTTTGTAGAAATATTACTTCTGGAAATACGGATGAGCCGTAGGTTTAAAGAATCAAGATGAAAAGCTAAAGACGGGCATAAAAGTGAAGAGTAAAAAAATATGTTAGTTTTTGTTACACTAGAAAATAGTATTAATGATTTGTTTGTCACTCATATTACAAAGTATAAATGCATATTGTCCAATATTTCTAACAAATATATTTTAAAAACAGAATTATCTTGTTCTTCAATGTAGAAAAGGCTAAATGTGATTTCAAACATAATGCAGAAACTGGTTAGCATAATCCATATACAGAGCTAACGACACGCTCTGTCGTCTCGCGAACCTCTGCGGAGAAGGTTCTGGGTCTCCAAGGCGACCAGAACAACCGGAGAGCCCTCAGCTGATTTACGAGCGCCACGCTCTGTGTGCGCTGACATTATTATGCAGGCAGCTAGCCGGGTCTCGAGCAGCTCCATAAAGGTTATTAGGGCCGCGCCACCAAATCGCACGCAGCCATATGGAGACACTGAGGCCAGATGAGCTTTTAACTGCCATGTTGCGGAGACGCGCCCTCAAGGGGAGCGACGGGGCCGCTCCCGTAAAGCCGGTCAGCAGAAGTCAAAACTGAACTAGCAGTTTCACTATTTTGTCCGCAAGTTTCAAACCTGAGGCTGAGCTCCATCGTTTCATCTGCCAGCCCCTCAACATCTGGGTTCCTTCCTTCGCTCCTCCGTCTCCAAGGATCAAAGGACTGGAGGAGAGAGGAAAATTCAATGCAGGAACTGACTCACCTCTGCTTCCTGGCTCTGTCAAGGAAACACATTTTTTCCCCCCGTGTTTGTATTTACTGGGCCTGAACTTGGGGGAGGACGAAGCAGCATTCAGTGACTTGAAAGACCATATGGTTTTCAGTTGGGTTTAATTTTCGGTTGGCGCCATTAAACGGCACTGAATTCACAAACTGTACAAGGATGTCTGTGTGTAAAGATTATATCTCCATAATAATTAGAATTTAACTGCTGCTTCATTCTTTTGCAGATCAAATGGTGCTGATCTGAATTTTTATAAGAATAAAAATGCCATTTCAACAAAAACTAAGACACCCTAAATAATCAATCTAGTTAATGAGACACATATTTTGTTTACATGTTCCACTTGCATGGTTCTAACTAAGCTGTACGCTGACTGCAGACTTTCTGTGATTTTGTTCTACATTAAAAACTATCTTAAAGTTTACTGACCCGAGGACAAAAGTGTCCTTGGGACTTGGGACGCTTTTGTTTGTGGGGCCAAAGTTTCAAACAGCTGTGACGGAGCAGTTATCTGCACCAGCCGGCAAAAAAAGGTAGATGGAAATTGATCAGTATTCCCAAGGGTATTTTATTCCTTTGCCAAGTACCAAAACTTATTGTGGATTCAGTCACTTAAAGTGTCCAAATCTGGTCTGGGAGACTAAAAGTTTCCACATAGTTTAGATTTCTTTTCGTATAAGAAAAATAAGACCTTTTATCCTGAGTCTATACATCTTGTAGATTACATCATATGAGCCAATATCATCGTCTGACAGATCTAAGCATTTCTTTGAACGTAGACTGTTCTCTGTATAGATGCAAACTGGTTCTGTTTTACTCACATTTGGTCATTTTTGCACCAAATATACCTTTTGGGAATGGAGCTGTGAAATGTAATTTGATTTAATCAGATCATAATAACACAAACTTTCCTACAAGCTTTAAGAATATTTCTTTGTGCAAGAAAATTATTATTATTTTTGCAGCCCCACTCTTTGTCCTAGACTTATGGAGAATAGAATAAATTGTTGTCACTTGAAGCACTCGAGCCGTACTTTATGCAGCAGCTCTCTCACAGTTACTGTAACGGTAGATTCTCATTAGGTTTGGAAAAAAATGCTACACAATTATAGTCTTGTGATCTTTGGTAATATCCACGCAAGTCATGAGGCTAAATGAGAAAATGGTGCATAAACGTACATAAAACAAAGTATTTGTCTATAACTTTGCAAACTTAACTAATCCACCAAATTAACTATCATGAAGTTAATTAGTCGGTACAAAATTGGGGAAAAGGCAAATTAAACCAATCCCATTCAGAAATAGACTGTCACTTACAACTGCCTTTAAATATGGTTTTGTCATATTGAGACATTTGTTTGCAGCGATTATGAGATATTCAAGTATTTGTGCGAATAAGCTGAAAAAAATACAACAAGAGACGTATGTCAAGAGATTAAGAAAAAGCATCTGAAATATCATCACTGTTATTGTTTACAGAGGCAATATTGTCATAGTTACAGTGTTCCTGAAAAGGCATTTCCTTAAAAATTCTTTCAAGTGAAAACTATTTAATTTGCTTTTCTCTGAATAAGTGAATCATTATTGTGATGATGTCTAGAATAGGAACAATAACTGATTGTTTACCTGCAGCGCTCCCATGGATACCAATCTGCTGAGCAACATCCACAAGC